>FIZU01064071.1:0-26925 GCA_900064475.1 Pseudococcus longispinus
AATTCGTTTGGGTTCGGATTGTGTCGGATCCTGTCGTTTACATTCGGGAAGGTGTGTCCCGCCCATCACAGTTGATGTTTACCTCCAGTTAAAAATGTAGCATTTCTTTCATTACGATTTAGAACGTCGAACAGAACATTTTTCACGGGTTATTAATTTTGTGAGTTATGTTCAAATTGATTAGTTTCCAGTTGTCATTTTTTTAATGGAATGTAATGTAAAAATTCGGTTCATGACTACATCCCTTGGGGCGTGGACAGATTATTTTTTAAATATGAAGGAAAAGAAGAAAATTCAACGATAAAAAGAAATTATGAAAAATTGTTAATTTAATAAATGAGTAAATCCTTTTGAAATTATATAGAAATTTCTTCGATGAAAGAAGCAGAATAGGATGAAATTGTATTCACGATGATAATTGAATTCGTCGAAGACGTGAATAATTGAAAACTTCTCGACGAATATTTCATTATTACTTAGAAAATTTGCGAAAATATTACATCTCAGCTCACCTACAACGATATCTTTTGAAATCAGTCGAATTTCAGTTTCCAAATCCGAAATGAAATTTACGAAAAGGCGTAGAATACAAGCAACGTGTTTGTAATTTCGTATAGCTAGGTACATTTTACGTAAAAAATTTAATTACTTAACATTTTACCTTATACGTGTAGAATTGCAAGTTTTCGACGAACTCGAAACGAGAGGCGAAAATCCCACCAGTGCTTGAATACGAGTAGGTGGTATATTCTTGTACTCATAACACAGCACAATGTTTAGAGGTAAACGCCATAGAATAAATATATCCCCTGCATAGATACTACGAATCCGGCCATTAGATAATTTTCCAGTCGTAATGTAGGAAATAACTTTTTAAAATTAATTTTTCATTATATCGATACCTAGTAGGATTTTTGAAATCATTCGACAACAGAATATGAGCTCTTTGTGAGAAAAATTCAAAGGTATTTTACCTATACCTGCCTCTACAGGATACTTACTCGTAGAAAATGATTTCGTGCTGCGAAGCTATCTGCGAGTAACGCTGAATAAGCGAAACAGTCGTCCAAATCAATAACGTGCCTTTCACACGAGTTATATAAACGTAAAAGTTTTGTCGTTTGTTCGGATGGATATACGAGAAAGCTACGACATATACGTAGCGAAAGAGAGAAAAATAATACGATTCGTTTTTACTATTTCAGATAACGGGAGGGAAAAAAACACATCGCGTATCGTTGAAATATTGTGGAAATTTCTCTTTGAAAAGCTTTGAATGATGTATGAGTTGGTGATATGTGTTATCAAAACTTTTTTTTTTTCACCCAAAAGCATTCGTGAGAAAATTTTTATCTGATTGGGATGTTGAACCGAGCCATCGAGTCGAATTTGGGTTATCTTTTTAGTCTTTTGAAAAATCGCTGGTAGACGTTGGAATTTTATTTTTTTAACGTTTCGAAATTCCGAGTAATTTTATCTTTTTTTTTTTTTTGTGATAGAGAAATAGTAGCTTTTTACGTGAGATTGTTTAATTATGTAAATTACCTAGAACGAGTGGACTCTCTCGAGTTTACGTATATGGAGGAAAAAACCATCTCGCTAGCAGATTTATGAAATTTTCATGAAATATGGGCTCATATTTTTACTCCGAGTTGGCCAAATGTTGCAACGACGTTACGTAAGGAACGCCTTGGAACGTTTCTGTCTCCCTTTTTTTTTCTTTTTCCAAGAATTTTTTCTCTAAATTACATCGTTGGTCGATTCGACAAGGTTGAAGTGAAACCAAAGTCAAAAATTGTGCTCATTTTTTAGCCTCAAAGAGCTTAAAGAATTTTAAAACCGAAACGGTTTCGGTATCGATCGAATTTCCACGTACTTAGAAAATACCCAGGTTAGAATTTGGAATAAAATTATGCAATCAGTGTTACCTTTTCGAGATACGAATGAGGTATAGATGAAAATCACAATGATTCGATTGTACTTTTACCAGATACGACGCTAGTGTAACGCCGGCTTAAATATAAAGTAAAAATTACGAGTATAACGAAATGGGCGAACTGAGTTCGTTTAACGCTCCATCAATCGAATGTTTTATTTCGTTTGGAAAATATTATAACGATTGTAATTGAAAAATCGTACGAGATTGGCGACTGGCTGGAAATCAAAACCGTCGAGATGTTCGTCGAATACACAATGAGAGAGTGGAACTCGCGAACGCGAAGGAGGAGAAAACGCTCAAAAAACAAACATTTCGAATTATACAGCTTAAAGTTCACCATTTTATGTTCATTTTATTCTGCCACGAATTTTAAAAAATTCTGTCCATATTTTTTTAGTATTCTTAATTTTTTTTCGTCGTCTTTTAGTGCTCGAAATTTTGAACTTGAAAAAAAACGAACTAATGAGTGACTTATTGTAAATGTTTCTACACGAGCTTGATTAATTTTTTTTTTATTTTCATATGTTAAATGAGAAATTTTATTGTCTTTATTAATTTATTAATACGTATGTACCTGTGTGTTAATGATAATTACCTAATTGAAATTCCCCCCTCCTCTTCATCTTATTTATTCTTTTGTGAATATTTTATTTATTGGTCGCTCATCGATTTTACCCCTAATGCATTACGAATTTTGCTAATTTGCCAATCATCTGGTTAATTAAAAATGTAATCCGCGACGAAATTCGAGTGCTTTTGGAATTTTTTTTTCTTACGTTAGATCGTCATCGGCTTCTTAAGCGTTGACATAAATTATACTTGTAATAAGCTGACTTACGAACTATATAAGCGTTTGTATATGATAAAGAAAAAAAAAATTAATAAAAACATTTTCGTGAAATTTTCATTTTCCATCTATTTTATATACGAGAGTATAAATTTTAAGCACCACTGAACGGATTAGGTAACGTAGAACGAACGAGAGAATACCGACGAAATGTAAATATTAAAGTATTCGGCGTTTTTTGAGCTGAGTAATTCTTAACCATATACTTTTAAAACTTTTTCGATAGCTCGAGAATTAATGTATTTCCATTATTGCTGCTTTGAGATGAAGAATTTGCTGCCGGTGCAACTTTCGCACGTAAAGTAACATGTTTTTTTGTATGTGTGGGAGCTCCCTCGTCTCTCGTTCGTATTGGGTTTTTTTTCGCCTTGTTGATTTAATTTATAAGCGCCGAGTATTAGCAAAACGTTCATTATCTGGGTGAGAAAAACTATTCGCGAAATACCTACGCGTAGGTACCTCTTTTTCGTTCTCTTGTAAGGTGTTGTGATGGTTTGGTATTCGGCGAGAGAATTTTTACCTTTTTTTCAACGTCAATTTTCTGCGTTTGAAATGGAGTTCGTAAGTATTTGATGTGTAAATATGTAGGGGTAGTGTGGGGTTTGATTTATTGAGAAGTTAGGAAGTGGGAGGGGAGGTTATTTTTTAAAGAGAAACAAAAATTGAGCCAAAAATGTTGGAAATTTAAATTTTTGTAAATCAGTTTGAAAATTTATCAATTTTGTAAAAATTATCAAAAATTCCACGTTATTAAAGTTCATAAAAAACGAACAAAAAAATTGAAAAAGGAAAATTTTTTGAAATCGTTTTTTTTTTTTAAAAAAACGCAGTTATTTAAAAGCCAGAAAAATGCAGAAATTGGACCAATTTAGTAGGTACTTACCTAAGTAATAAAATTGAGAAAATGGATGATTTAAAAAAAAAACTGTTGAAAAAATTTACAAAATATGGGGAAACAATTTCAAAAAAAACAGAAGTTTGTCGATCAGAACGAGGAAAATCACAATGTTTAAATTTCAGTAAGTACAAATTATTTTTGGAAAAATTCTGTGAATAAAATCATTTTTGGCCATTTTCCATTATTACGTACCCTTCCATTTTGCATTTCTCAAAAATTTGAATATCGTTGTAAAATTACCAACGATGATTTTTTTGGAGTAAAAATATTTTATTAGCTAGGTACGATCACTTTCAGAAAATTTTTTTCAAAAATAATTTTTTTTTTGCTGAAAATTTAAAAAACTTGCGAAGATGATTCGTCAAATACGATAGAAAAATGAGGAAAAAGTGAAAAATGAACTCTGGTGGTATTTTTGAGTAAAAACATTCGTATATTGAGACTACTTTTTGTGAAAATTTCTTGAAATTTCTCTTGTAAAATTTTTAAGAGCTTTTTCTGGTAAAATGATGAAAGAGCGTAGCCAGCAGGGTTTAAAGGGATGATTTGGGCCTGAGCACCGAATTTGAAATTATTCACCGGAAATCGATCCTTTATGATCTAAAACCTCCGTGACAAAATTTCTAGCTCGATATCTCAACCCTGAGCCCTTGGGGGGAGGGGGGGTTAAATGTAGATTTTCGTTAAAAATTTCTATTTTTGGTAGTTTTCAACCGAATTTTTTCAAACTTGCAGGAATAGTACTTACTCAGTATTAAGGGTGATTTTTGAAATTTTTTGAAAAAAATTGCGAGCATTTTTTCAAGGTCAAATGGACATTTTAAGTTTTCTAAGGGCTATTTTGGTAATTTTTTTCAGGGATGCAATTCTGAAAAAAATATATATTGTGTACTTAACCTAGATATACAACCTCATATTTTTGTAGAACGTGATATCCTGGTACGTCATCTTCAAAAATGCAAAAAACCGATTTTTGGCCAAATTTTCCACCCTTAAATGGGTAATTTCTGGTCGAAATTTTTTTTTCTTGCAATATATCATTAATGACACCAAAATACACTATCAACCTGCATTTAGAACAAATCCGTTCATTTTTTCCTTTTTTTCTAATTTTCTTTAAAAATACCTGAATGATGCTATTTTGGGAACCCACGACCTCTTCAAAATGACCTATAGGGCCTTAAAAATCATGTCTGGGCTTGTTTCAAGTGAATATCTCTCATATACTGCAATTTCAGCAAAATCGAGGAACTTTGATTTTTTTTCAAGATTATTTCATGTAACATTTTCTAAAACAAAAAAAATCAGTGGACATCGGACACCCTGCACTTTTTTTTATTAATCCATGCTATAGAATGAATAATCATGAAACGAATGCAAAAAACCAAATTTGATTTAAGACCATAGAAGCTGACAAAAAAATTGTAGGAATTTTTTCAAAAAAAAATTCTGTATTTTCCAAATTTTTTTGAGTAGGTATTAAAAATTTCAAAAATTCACTAAAAAAGGGGGAAAAATTGGAAGTTGGATTTCTTTTCTGAAATTTTGTTTTACCCACAGGTACTTTGTAAATTTTTTTCAGAGCCCAAAAGTACGCAAAACATGGTCAAAAAAGTTCAAAACCAACAAAATATACCTTTTTTTTGGCTGATTTTTGGTAATTTTAAGAGCTTTGGGGTCGATATTTTGAAACAAAATCACAATCTTGAGAAAATTAATTTTTTTATATAGAATTTCCCTACGTATTCGGTTGCGTCGATTTCATTATCCTAAGGGATGAAAATTGCGAAAAACTATAAAGAAAAATTATTCATGCATTTCTAAAATAGGTATGAATTTTCGTTGATAGAGTATAACAAAATTTTGGAAAAAAATTGAGCCTCGACTCACTCTCTCTCTCTCTCTCTCTCTCTCTCTCTTCACCCTTTTTCGACAATTTTTTGCTATTTTTAACCCTCAAAAACTCTCGGAAAATACAAGAATTTTTTTTTGAAGAAATTTTCATACGTACCTATCCTTACATAATGTCTACAATTTGTAAAAATTTCAAAATTTTTGGACCACCCCCTCCAGAGAGAGACAGTTTTTCGATATGCAAGGCACAATTTCTTGTGAAGGGGTGGGAGTGGGTGATCGGATTTTTTGGGGGTGGTTTTACATCAATACCAACATTATGGGTGATTTTTGTCCCAGAAAAAGTTCTTTCACATTTTTTGAAAATTTCAAAACCAATGGAGAAGAGGGGTAAGGGACTAGGTGAGGGGGATGAAATATTTACCAAAAATTGTAAAAATTGCAAAAATAAGTTTTCTTGATTTTGTACTAAACCATGAAAAATGATATGTGAAATGGGGGGGGGGGGGGTGAAAAGGGGGGGGGGGGGGATGAAAAGGCATGAACAATTTTTAGATTCTGAAAAGGGAATTTCACTTTACTTATAAAATTTGTGAAATTGTCAACTGTTTTGTTTCACGTTTACGTACCTAACTATAATTGTTCGAAAAATTGATGAAATTCAAATTTCACCATTCCTCTTTCTCCAAAATGACTTAAAGGGAGGAGCCTTATTTTTCCATGAACAAAACTTCTAAAATATATGAAATAATGGATTGATTGTAAAATCGACGAAATTAACCAAATTTGCCTACTTTTGTAAAATGTCATAAAAATTTTGGTAATGAAAATTCCATTTTAGATTATTAAAACATCGCCATAACGAAGCTTTTATGAGATCAAATTAATACTTGAACAATGAGAAAGGGGGTATAAAAGAAGAAAGTTGGTTCCCCCTCTACAAACGATAATTTTTTGCAGCCAGAAAAATTACGTGTGTAGATTCGAATTGAAAATTTTGTTCTTGATGAAGATGGTAATGACGTTTTTTTTAGTAAAAAAATTGAAAAAATTGCAGTTGGATGCTGAAAAATTGGAAAAAATTGATCTGAAAGTGGCATTTTGCTGGCTTTGATTCATTTCCGTTTTGTTGGTGGGGGGGGGGGGATTATGAAAATTTATGCCAACTGTAAATTTTCCCATTTGCCTTAATTCTGATCGACTTGTTTGAAATTTTAGCTGAATATACGAGGAGCACCCACAAACCTTCAATTACCATAAAAAAAATAAAATTATAAAAATTATTTGCATTTGAAAAATCATTTAAATCAATGGTAAGTATCATGAATTTCTTGAAACCCCCGCAAATAAGTCGTAAAAATTGATATTTATTATGTACATCAAAAAATAGGTCATCCAAGTTTTGAAAAATTACATCATAAATATGTATGTATTTTAATTTCTTACGAATTACCATTAAAGTGATAAAAGTGGTCTCGTAATGGAAAAGAAAACCGACGAGGAAACAGCTACAACCCCCTTCTGCCTTATTTTGAAATTTCGAAAAACTCTTTTGAATTCAAAACTCGATCGGTTCATTTAAAAGAAGAAAATAATTTCGAAAAACAATATAAAATAATTACTCGATCAATAAAGAAAATAATTCTAGAAAAAGGGCGAGGAAAACAAGCAAACTTTTTGCATAATAAAATAACCCAGTTAATTCGCAAAATAACACCATAAAGTTTCCAGTGAGAAAATTTGATTAGGCAACCGCCAGACCATCGTTGTACACAACGTGCTGCAGATCGGTTAAATTGAAGGAGCTCGAATCATACCCCTTGAGATTTTTCTCGGCTCGTGGTAAAATAAGTATTTTTTTATTTAGAACATTTTCAAGTAGGTAACCATAAACTAAGTCCCTTCACTTTAATCGATCCGCAACTATACCGCAATTCGATGCCATACAAACTGCCTACCACATTCCATATACCAAGCCCTTGATAATCCAATTCTGTATTCTTAGGTATCTCTTTGAAACATCCTAAATCAGTGTAACCTCTTTATCAAATTACCACCCCGGTTAGTTTACATCTGGATTGGAAATTTTTTAAAAATCACCTTCGTCGTCGTATAAAATAGACACCCATTAGTCAACTGTTGATTTACTATGTGAATTTTGGCGTAACACGAAGATAAAAAAAAAATCGTACCCGTCGTTTGTCATAATTGACGTGAAAATTCTATACCAATGATGTTTTCGCTACTCGTTTATTAAACGCAGGTGAACGCGTTTTTCCACGCAGAATTGAATTATTAAAAGAATTTCGCTGATACGGACTCGCATCCTCGCCGGATCCAAGTGTCGTCTCTATCTCGCTGCTGGTTATTACATTATGTAAATTTCTATCGCTCGATTTAATCTTCGACGTGAAACGAAACTTATAATCGAATTTCAAATGTACATTGGACCACCATTCTCACATTTTATATCTCTCGTTACTCGGCGAAGTTCGCCGAATAAATTCAAAAGCCTCTATGAACAAAGAAAAACCAAGCCAAGCTTTTTTTTTTCTCTCGAATAAACGTCCCTATATCAATGTACCCAACGTATGCGATGGCAACATGTTGCGGATATCCTGTATTACTTGGAAAATTGATTTTTTTTTTTACTTAAAAACATTTTATCATACGTATACCGAGTTTTTTTTATAGTTGGTTTTTTTTGTTTACCTACGTTCAGGTGATTGGCTTATTTATTTAACTACGCTTGTGTATGGATCTTTGTTTAGTTTTACGTGTATTTTAATACTCGTATAAGTTGTTTAAAAGCTCAATATTATTATAAGAAATAAAATATGATTTAAATTCGTACGTTTAAATATTCGTTTAAACATCAGGGTAATAAAGTGTTTAGAATATAAGTTCGTGGCATTATATTAAAGGTGTTGTTTCACGAGGATCGAAATCTGCAGTTGATTAGGATTGCGAATCGTATCATGAGGGTTCAGCTGACTTCAGTTCGTATTGAGAAATTTATCTGGTGACAGTCATTTGAAAAGATGACAAGAAAATTGAGCAATTGACATGTGGAGTGATGTGATTTTTGACAGTTCTTACTCTTTCCTTTGAATCATTGTCAAAAAAATCTGTCATCTAATTCTCCTACGTTTTGAATAAGTACATCATCTTCTCAAGCCACTAAAACATATTTTATAATTCAGTCAAAATACCGTTTTTTGTTCCCCTTCAAACTATACATGATCCAGTAATCGCAGCCCAAACCAAATTTGGGCCCAATTTTACTCTTTTTATTTCGCTCTAAATCAAAAGAAGGAGACATTCGCAAAAAAGATGAAATTTCGTGTAAAATTAAAAAAAATGTCCATTAGGTACCTATTTTATCGAAATAAGTAAATGTACTGCGCCCGTAAGCGAAACGAGGACGAAATTTTTTGCAGAAAATGACATTTAGAAGCTTAAGGTTCAAATTTTTTTCCAACTTCTCAGTCGTCAAGGTGGGTCCAGAATCTCCCCCCCCCCCCATTTCACCGGCAATGACTCTAAAATATATTCACGTTTTAAAAAAATACCAAACATTTGAGACCTAAAATGGAAGATCGATGGTAGAGATGAGAATAGTTTATCATAATTTCACTTTGGAAAGAAAAATGTCAAGCCTTTTAAAGTACCCTGACTTTTTTACACCTGTGACTTGAAATGTAATGAATTTTAAAGAAAAAAAAAAACGATTTCTTATGCACTCAAAACTCCAACGAAATGTTGAAAAGTTACAGCAAAATTTACAACTCTCCGCACTTTTAAACGTAAACCATTCCTACAAACATTTTTTGAATTCAATTTACATTTCAATGAAAATCTCAAGTAATTTTTTTCATTTTTGAAAACTTAATCTAACCTAACCTTTTTTTTTTTTTTTGTTCCCCAGCCCGACGACCGGTGGGGCAAGTTTATTTTGAAAATTGGGATACACTTAAGATTTGACCGAACCACCCCCACGTATCAAGAATGATGTTTAGGGAGATGGGAATCTAACCTAACCTAACCTAACCCTAATCTGTCTTGATTCCGAACTGAAAATCTGTATGGATTTTCAGCAGGACTGGAAAGGATCTGGATTAGAAAACCTTCCAAAATCAATATTTATTGAGATTCTGAATTTTATTTACCTACTTGCTAAATTTTTTTGCTAAAATTTAAAATTGCTTAAAAATACTTGTCACAAAAATTTTTCAAACTGAGAAAAAATGTTGTTTTTTTCATAAAAAATTGTAAAAAATTACTATACAGAAAGAAAAATTGTTTGAAATATCGAAAAAAAAATTGAAAAATGTTCAAGTCTCTTGCAAAACAATTTTTGACCCCCCACCCTCTCCCATTCCAAATTATAACCCCTAAATATCGAAACTTTGATACGCGATATCTTTGAAGGGGGTGGGTGAAAAATACTAAAATTTTCACAGATTATGAGCACTATAAGGTACACTTGTGGACATTTTTTCAAAAAAATCTAAAGAAATTTTCTCAATTTTTTTGCACTTTTGAATTAAAAAAAAAAATTCAAACACAATTTTGGGGGTGATATCGTTAAATTTTTTTTCAAAATTTTGTAATATCCTTAGGTACCTATAACATTTTTTTTCGAGACCCAAAAATGACTGGAACATTCTTTAAAAATTTCAAAACTGAAACAAAAATACTCATTTTATATCGTAAGGGTGGGAGAGGATTTTGAATTTTTTCGGGACCCTACCTCTAAGTTGAGGTCACTCTATTAGAGAATGATGTAGAAATTTTTTTAACCCGATCGATTCATATTAACCCGCTCCTCAACGACCATTTTTAAAATTGAAGATAACTAGCGCGAGCTCGGGATTTGCCACGCGTCGTAGTGGAGTAGTGCTGAGCTCGGGCTAGTTGTGTTTAATTTTCAAAATGGTCTTTGAGAAGCGGGTTAATATGAATCGATCAGGCTAAAAAATTTTCTCCATCATGCTCTCATGGAGTAACATCAAATTAAGGGGTTGGGTGCCGAAAAAAATTCAAAATTTTCCCCCCCTCAGTAGGGTGGCAATTGAAACAATGGAAAAATAGATAAAATTCCGGATTTTTCAACGCGCACTTAAAAAATATCCATTCACATGAAATAACATAATTCCCAAAATTTCAGCTCAATTGGATGATTTTAACCGGGCCCTCAAGGCGTTGAAAGTTGGCAGTATTGACCGAGCGCGACGCTGACATTTCCCACGCGTTGCGCTCGGCGATGAATGTACGCGTTCGGACCAATGCCCTTTTGCATAGTTTCCAATGACTTACCTACCTATTGGACTTGAAAAAATTCAGAGATTCCAAATGATCTATGACTTAATGGACTTGAAAAAAATTGAAATGCTTACCTACGTCCTACAGACATCGAGTGGACTTACGTGCGTTATTTTTTGCATCACAAAATTTTGTAATCCTTTATGACTTTTTAGACTTTGAAAATTTCAGTGATTTTCTTATGACATACATAATTATGACTTTTTGAATGGGTAATTTTCAAAAAGTTACTTATGTAGGTGCCTAATTTGATATACCTAAATCCGAGTATTTGTATGTGTGTATGTATACCAAAAGACATCCTTGGAACGATTTATTTGCATGCAGTGTAGGTGCATCATTTTTAGCATGATTTTTTTTTCAAAATTAAGTATGTCAAAAATTGAATAAATTGAGAATTTTATACATGGCTTGGATACCTACAGTTTAGATGTTTTTACGAAGCGTGGTTGGATAATCTTTTTTTATATTTTTCACGAGTGAAGTGAAGTTACCATGGTCCACAACTCCACAAGCCCTGATTCTCTTGGCATGCTTCCATAGGTACCACGACACGAATAAGACGAAGACATTTCTGACTAAATTTTCGATTCGAGTCTGTGTCAGCAATAATTATGCTACCATGAATTGATTTTTTCAATATGGCTATAATGAAATCTTATGAAAAATGTGAATGGTTAAACCCTTTTATATTTTCTAATGAATCATCTTAATTCGATAGATATGTAATGATATTCTTCTTCTTCAGTTCATTATATATTTAGGTAATTAGCAAAATTTCACCGAAGTCTGTTTTGATTCAGTTGAGTGAAGTCACGTTAGGTAGCCATTATTGCTGATGTGTACAACACGTGGCAGCATCCGCGATAATATAATGCCAAAACCTAAATATAATTTAAAATAATATTATTATTTTAAACAATAATATCGTGATATAAATCTAAACCTTAATTGTTATAATTTTCGCACAATGTATTAAAATGTACCATTATTCGTATATTAACGAGAAAAAAAAACAACGTGTATTTTAGCTTTTTTGTTGCTATAAAACGCTGTGCCATGATATATTAAAGTTTTTATTACCTACAAATTTCTAAGCGTACCTACCAACAAATTTTTGTTTTTCCTATTGTATTTTTACCTAAATATGCTGAATGTATAGTCTGTTGCACATTAAAATTAGACAAACGATTAAGTATATTTCATTTTGGGTTACATTTGAAAGAATTCTTCAACTTGATGAAAGACTAGGACACCGTGGCACTTCTAATTGATGCCAAGAAACTTGCCAAAAAGTAAAATTTCCTTTGAATAACTTCATTGTGTATTGTAGTGAGTTAGAATTCATCCTCATGAATTATTCGTTTACGTACAGAAGAGAAACGAAACCTAGCTTGCACATTACTGCCACGCCATGCCAGTTTCGAGCGTATTTGCTCATTTCGCCAAGCTTTAACCAAATGAAAAACCATAGCGGTATTTTATGATGTAAGAATTAAACTCGCCGCCGTTAGGTTTACATTGTGTAAGAAATAAATTGTCGCGGGAAACGTAAACTTTTTTTTATTATTTCACTTTTTTTTTATTTTATTTTTCTTACTTATTCACTCGATAAGAAAATTCGAATTAAAATTCACTCGTACGAAGGTCTACGTTTTGCCTTTTGCGTGTTTTGCTTGTAACGTCGATGGGTTTACCGAATCGATTATTTTTTTTGAATTACATACCCGAGAAGAATTTTTTTTCGCGATATCGTCGTGCCCGATGGGGTAGGTTTTGTTGCCATAAAAATATGACTTTAATGAACGTTTACTAGTAGAGTTGAATTTATAGCAAATGGTACCAAAAATTGATGCCTGGAAGATTGTATTTTTTGGCGTACATATTCGGAAAGTAAAATCGTCAGAAAAGTTTATCAAGTTTTGAAAATTTGAATACTTCCCTATTCAAGTATTGTATTCTTCCGTTCGTCGGCACTTTCATCATGAAAATGATTAATTCAAACTCCATTTTGAAAAGTAAAACATTCTCAATAACGAATCTAATTTACATTCTCATTTCAAAAGCAGCTCTCAACAATAAAATTATTTCTTCGACTTGATTCCAGTTTCAAATTCCGGTCTTTTTTTTTATACTTCGATAATAAAACGAGTCTTAAAATGTCCGCAGATTTGAAGAAAAAAAAATTCAAAAATTAAACTATATTACGAGTCTTTGTTTCGACATAATCTTTTTTTTCCTCTGTACTTTGTATTCCAACCATTAAAAAAAAATACAACAAAAACTCGCCAACTGGAAATACCGCCAACATTTAAATAAAATAAAATTTTCAATTAAAAAATACCTACCGCCGCAGTTGTAAAAATACCCACAAAAAGTAGTTCTCTTTGCCATTTCGCAGAATAATTACGTAGAATTTTCTAAAAGCTGCGAATGCGAATGTACCTTTCTCATAATTCTGCGAAACCCTTAAGGCCAGGTGTTTTTTCTGGTCTCGGTGAATAAAATAAATAAGAAACGTCGTCGTATTATAAACGTTTGTTCGAGCGAAATAAATTGCTAATTGTGTCGGCTCTAAAATAAATACGTTGACAAATTAAACTTCAGACCACATGTTGGAGAATTAAAACTACAACTCAGAGTACTTTTCGTATCGGTTAACTTCACCTTCATAAATTTCCAAATTGCTTAAACGACCAGATAAAGATTAGTCGGATGGGTAATAAATTAAAGCTAGGTATGTTTTGGTTGTTTAGATACAGAAAATAAGAAAAAAAGCCTAGGTACCTACCTAACGAAATATTCCTTTAATTTGGAACGACCCATTTATCATTTATAAGGTTAAAAATAACGGCTAAATTGGTAAGTAGGTAATTAGGTATTATATTTATCGTTTTCTCTACGAGTTCCAAGCCCTTTGCAAAAAATTACACTCGAAAAGCTTTCGAGCTCGGAATAATGTGTATTTTAATTCAATAAAAAAAAGAACGAAGCTCGCGTCACCGCGATAAAGGTGAACGTACCAAAACAGTTGTAATTTTACATGCTCAAGAAGATTTTTACTCCACTGGCAAGACTCGTATGTGTAGAGTACGAAGGTTGTTATGAATTTTTAATACCATTGAATATGGCTAAGTAGATACGTTGTAGTAAAAAGCAAGAATAAAAAAATCATATTTCATAGAAACAAAAGCAGCTATCATTTTCCATTGCTCGCAGTACTTCTCAACGTTGCAAAACGAAAAGCATAAATTAAAATGCAACCCGACAAGTACCTACACATGTAATATAATTCTCGATTATTTGATAAATTCCTCGTTAGCGAGTTCATTCAACTAAAAAGTGTAGAATTTACTTGCAGAGTAAACACATCCCTCAGATTACCGAAGAGATTTTCCTAATACTAAAAATAAACACGGTTTTACTGCAGAAATAATCATTTCATACATACACGTTCATCTTTGGGAATCACTGTTTTAACTCGACAAAATTATCCGCATATACTTATAGTTCCGAGTGAGTATTGATCGCAAACTAAATTTATTCTCTTACACTCGCATAGTTTTTTTTACACAGGGTGAAATAAAAATGCTATCTTATAGCTTATTTAAAACACGAATAAATATTTAAATGGTTAAATTTCGATCATTCGTAGAATACAAATAGCCCATGTTAAGTTATTAAGAATGGCAAATGTATTTCAGCAACATTCAGTTTGCGACGAGTTGGATACTGAAACGTTTTCTAATTTTTGAAAGTCTTTTTTTTCATATTCTCTTCGCGAATATTATTTCCATTCTGAAATAATTGTATTTGAAAGAAAATAGTTATCATTCTAGGACTACGAAGTATCAAAATTGATTTAAAAAAAAAAAAAAAATAGTGAACTGTAAACCACTTTAGTTAGATTGAAAACATGATAGCATAAGGTGGTTTTAAGTTTACTTTTCTTGCTTCACCTTCTCCAAGTAAGTACAACAAAAAAATGTACCATTGAATTAAAAATAGAAAAAGAAATTGAAGTAGACCACCCACTGAAACAACCCTTAAAAATAAATATTTGAAATCTCAATAAGAAAGTTGATCGAAAAATACGAAATTTTCTCAATTTAATTGACGAACTAGTGCGTTTGTTGTTTTTGACAAAAGAAAAAGAAATAAATTCTTCGTAAAGGTACCTCGATAAAAGTGTTTTAAAAATAAGTTGTGTTTTTGAAAACCAATTTCGCTTCAGCTACCTTTCAACGTGCATAAGGAACCCTCGAAGTTTAAAGTCTGTTCTAACACATGCTTTGCTCAAGATTACGGAAACATTGTTCGGAATTTGGTAAACTTGAAAGGTATTCCTGGTTGGTAATCTGTTTAGTCGTTTAGAAAAGAATTCAAAGGAATGTAATAAATTTTAATATTAAATGGATATTTTCACAAAAGAATTTAATTTATCATCTCTCGAGAACTTTTATTGTAATAAAAATGAAATTACAAGATAGCATTTCAAGAAAATATCACTGAGGGCAGTATAACTGCCAGTAACTCTACAATCTACATAGACTAAATCGTACATTAGGATTTTGTAGTTTTAAAAATAAAAAAATAAATCAAACAATGAGAAGTAAATAATTTACGAAAATCACTTATAACATACTGAAACACGAATTACAAATCGAACTAAACTACATTATCAAATGATTGTTCGTATTAAAAAAAAAAAATAATTTACACGTTTATTTTAACGAAAGATCCAATTCTGGTAAATCATTGCTAAGTGCTGGGTATGCAGCTGTATTACCTTGAGAAGTAGCACTAGCCTTATACCTATTATCTTCTAAAATGATACTCCTAGAGTTTAATCCATCGGTAACAACGAACAAATAACGATAATCGTAATTTCCTTTCTCATTCTCGAACATTTCTAAATGTACAGTACCACTTTCTCGGCTACCTTTGATGTAGAATTTCATTCTTAATAAATTCATGCCATCTTTTTGATACGAAACATGAGCGATATGTTGTCTTCGACCACGACGTGTTTCTTCACCAAATCCTTTAATCTGATCACCAATTACGTTCTGTATTCTGCTATCTTTAGATACGTAATCGAAAGCTTTGGCGTAAACTTTATTCGGACTTTTGCTAGAAAATAATTCGTAACAGATGGCGAAGATGACAGAAAGACCGATGCTGAATCCGACTAATACGAATCCGAAGTACGATACGGTTTTAGTAGTTTCTTTGATATTTTCAATTACCGTCGTTTGGATTGCTTTTCCTTCACCGGATACATTTTCGACTAGTTGGTTTTCAGATTTCTTCGGTGGTGATGAGTATGATCTACGGATGAGGACGAAGATATTGGTATTTTTAGTCTCGGTTGAAGCTGGTAGACGATGAGATCTGATGGTGGTGTTGAGATGGTGCAGAGCGAGTTGTTTTCGAGGTAAAAATAGAATTCGGTTTAGGATACGCATTTTTGAAATATTTTACGGACTAGATGAAACAATGAATGGCTGGATTGTGCTTACTATATGATTCATCTCCTTGGTTTAGTGATGTAATACAATAACCATGTTCGAACAAAAAAATTATTGATAAAAATAAAGTGCACAAGATAACAATAATATGCATAGATTCGATAATCGTAGAGATGGAATTGTCTGGAGTTCAGGTAGTATGGGCGAAAAATCTGTAGAGTCGCAATGTACGAACTTTTTTTTTAATAAAATAATTTCTTGATCAATATTATTTTAATTTTATTAATTATATGTATTATGAATTTAAAAATTTTCATTTTCAATTTCCAAGATGCAAATACTTAATTAAAATGAAATAAATAATCATTAAAAAAGGAAATATTTAAAAAAAAATCTGTACCTAATAAGTATGTTATGAATTTATGAATTTGGTATCTGTACCTATGCGTATCCATCTATAACCTGAATAAAAAATCAAAAATGATCATGTTTATGTATAACAAACAAAATTGAATTGATTAACACCACATCTTTAAAAATATTTGATGATTTTGAATTGAAATTTAAAGGTTTCATTTTTTTCCAAAGAATACATAGGTATTCATACATTCTAAAATTCTCAATCAAATCAAAAACAAAGGAGTTCATTTTAAAAAAGGAAAGAATTTACTGTGTTTATTGATTTTAACCTTATACCATTGACTATATAGATATAGTCAATGCTTATACTTAACGAGGGTGGGAATGAACTGAAGGAACTGGTTCAAATGTGATTATACATCATATTTTAAATTAATAGTGGTTAACGACTACGGCAGAAGCAGGTTTCAACTGAAAAATCATTTCTTGTTCAAAATAGGAAATGGGTATTCTGGATGTTTTTCAACGCTGAAAAATGAGAACGTTTAATATTATTATTTTCCATGATTCACTCTCTAATCGCTTAAATTTTGCAATAGATAGGTAGAAACGTACCCAGGTAAAATTTCGTGAAGTGGCCATAATCGACCTTCTTCGCCTTTATCTAGTCCTTTGATCGTTTGCATATCTTTGTCATCAATTTCAAAATCTAGTACCTGGATAAGACAAAAATAATCATATTTGTAAATTAAATAGTGAAAGTAAATTGATACAAACCTTTCGAAAATGCACAATTTTTTAGTGTTTCAAAAATATTATACTATGAGATTTTTACCTTGAAATTTTCGGAAATTCGTTTTTCATTGAGACTTTTGGGTATTACAACTATACCCTGTTGGACAATAAACCGCAGGATAATTTGAGCGGGAGATTTTCCATACTTTTTGGCAATTTTCATTATGTCAGGATTTTCCATTACACTAGGTTCAGTTTTTCTGAAAAATTCCATGAAATAGGTTAAACAATGGATAACTGAAAACATTTATAACATCGAGTGTTAACATACCCAAAGAGTTTGACAGCACTAGGAGATCCGAGTGAGGAATATGACGTCACAACAATTTTATTCTTTTTACAATATTCAACAAGTGGTTTTTGTTGAAAAGGAATATTTAACTCGACTTGTAAATTAGCGGGAGGTATTCTAGAATTATCTAAGATTCGCTGAATTTGTGATTGATTGAAGTTCGATATACCGATAGATTTTGTTAGGCCGGCATATACTTGATCTTCCATCGCCTGCAGATGATAAATTATTAGAATTCAACCATATTCTTAAATTAAATTTGATGTACCATGCTTAAATTGAATTTTTACCTTCCATAAGGAAATGTGATTCGTACTATAATCTAGTTTAAGTTGGCCTTGTTCGTCCTTGGGAAAAAATTCGTCGCCTTCGACCACCCCGAATGGTCCGTGGATCAAATACATGTCCACAAAATCCAGTTTTAAATCTTGCAACGATTTCTTTAAATATTTTCGCACCGAAGTCGCTCTATTACCGCATTGTGGTAACTAAATGAACGCACGATAAGTAAAAATTAATTATTGTATAGATAATGCACTAAAACTATACACACTGGAATAACAAGACACCCAACTGACAGCCATCTTCCCATATTTTCATGTGACCTGCTAAATTCCGCCACGTTCGGTGTCTTGTTACTCCAGTGTGTATGGGTTTTACTCAACATACTCGTAAAAACCTACCTTTGTCGTAATGTGTACATCTTCTCTTTTTAATTTACCCGATTTGAACCACTCTTCTAAAACTTTACCGATGATGTGCTCGTTAGAGTACACAGTAGCGGTGTCGATATGTCGATATCCGGCTTTTAAAGCTGCATGTAAAGCCATTTCCAAATTTGAACCAGATGACTGGGAAAAAATAATACAGATAGGTTGAGTATTAGGGTGATCTTTCACTTTCAGTACATAAAGTTGTTTTTTTTTCAATGAGAAAATAATTCTTTATTTTTTATTTATCTTCTAACTAAATTTTCAGTGGTCCTAGTTGCCTACACTTCTTAAAAATTAGAAAAATGAAAAAATTGACCATTTTTCAAACTCTTACTGCAGGTGATAACCGATCGAAGTTGTTTCTTCTTATGAAAACTAATTTTTATTTGTCCTTAATTTAATTTTAAGAATTAACTACCTCAAAGCGTTCCTAATGTAATAAAAAAATATTGGAGAAAACAAATGAAAATAGAAAATAATTCCCTGATTTCTATTTTTCTATAAATTGAATTTTGAATGAACCACCAGCACCCTTCCATTTTGAATAAAAATGAAAAATACTAAAATAGACAATATGTTCAAACTTGAGCATTTTTTGGTCAAAATTGGTACTTTTCAAGAGAAATATTTCGCAATTCTGTATTTCGCTGTACTGAATTTTAAGGGGCACCTGCCTGGGAATCAAACATTTTCCAACACTAGAAATTCATTTAGGTGGAAATAAAAAATTGAGAATCAGTTCGTATGAACAGGATCAACTTTGATGAGTTAGAACATGAAACACATTTTTAAAAAAGAAGCAACTGTTGAAAAGTTTTTCAAGTTTCTTCAAGCCCTGATTCAGAAGATCATATTCAACTTACTTGCCAAGTACCATATCCAACTGCTGGAATTTTATTGCCATCGTTTAAAATGTAAAATTTATCCGCACTTTCATCATACAAGTATATTTTAATTATGAATAGAGCCGAAAAAATTGTAATTATTAACAAAATTACGCTAGGAATCAGCATTTTGAATACTTAAAATTGTAGGTAGTTTAACAAAAAAAAAAATTTTTATAAAAAAAATGAAATTTAAAAAAAATAAACGAAACTATAGGTAATTTAGAACAAAATTGTGAGTTTGAAAATAAAAGCTTCAATTTTCAAAAAAAAATCGGCTCTGAAGAATTTTTTTTCAAAATATTACAATTTTTGACACGTTCATCAAACAACACCTTGGCTCTGGTAATATACCTAACGAAATGAAAGTATGTACAAGTGAGGCCCATGCTTTCAAGTGATATTTTGTTTTCTTTGGAATTAGAAGTTTCGTTAAGTACATAAGATAAATTTAACAAATTACCGATGTTTTTTAAAATGATTTTTCAAGCACGTGTATGACTTTTCCAAATAAGAGTGGAAATGACATCAGTGTAATCGACGCGATAGGAATTTGCGTGGGCAGCACCTCATATCAAATGTCAATGTTGGCAAAATGTAAATTGAATTATTCGTAAAGCTTTGAATTCCATGAAATTGAGTATTTGTCTATTACGAAAAAAAAGTGAATGATTTCGAAGGATTTATACGACTCATAAAATTAAATGACGAATGAGCCTAATTTCATTTCACATATTTTTCATATTTCCACCTAAAAATTAAAATGCATATTTTGCATATTTTACGAGTGAAAAGAGCATATTTCAACATATTGCGATATGTTTTCGCTTTTTTTTTTGTATATTTTGAGGTTTCGCCGAAATCACGCTGAAGTAATTCATTTCTGGGCACTTTTTTGCTGCCAAAATTGCAAAACTGTAAAAAATGCAACCAAAAAGTCCCCGTCATTTACATACTACCCATGAAACTATAAAACATAGGATATGCTTTTGCTGATTTAAAATTTTTTACTGTCCAAAAAAATCTGACAAACTGTCTCAAAACCAGTGGAAATCTAAAAAATTTTCAAGTCCAAACAAGTCTGACATAATGTCTAAAAGTCAGTGGAAATTTGAAAAATTTTTTAAATCTAAAAAAGTCTGACATAATGTCTGAAAGTCAAGTCGTCCAAAATGTCTAAAAGTCAGCATCATCTCTGAAATTTTACCTATAGAAATGAATTTCTTATTATCAAGTCACCTGTTCAAAATGTTTTAATATTATATTGCACGTATCTAACTATCAGAATAAATCTCTTGCATTCGTATTCATCGATGAATTTATCAATTTCAAAAAAAGGAATAATTTCTTGAAAAATATTGCTCATCGGCAAACAAAAAAAGCATGATGTCACATTGATGTTCATCGTTCATGCGTAAGTAAACAGGCAAATCTTCACCATTGAAAATATGTACTGTCAATGTCATGTTTTTTAATTCATGTATCAATATACCTAATAGCGATGAGTAATTGTTACCAACGTCAGGACTCAGGAGTGATACTCAATGGTATAATTTTGGTATGGTGATCTCACCTTAAATTGTAAATAGAATAATGTAAGTTGAAAACTGATTTCGAAGTAATTCTAGTTACAAACTAGGATTACTTCGACTTCGAAAAACCAGCAACAACTACTAACTAGTAGTTAGTAGTTGTTGCTGGTTGAGTAGAAAAGAAAAATTCAGCACTGTTCTTTTGAAGTCGAAGCGATTCACAATAATTGTACTATGCGTTTGTAATGCTATAAAATGATGTAAATATGTATGCAGGTAATTTTTAAAATTTTGAGCAATTTAAATTATGGAATTAGAAAAAAAATTATTTTAATTTAAACATCACATTGAAATGACAAAATTTAGCGTAATTGCTTTAGCCTTAAAATAATGTCTCATTTCCATTTTTTTTTTTTTTTTTTTTTTAATAAAAAAGAATTCATAATAGGTACTCAAATTAAAATTAAATGATCAAAATTCAAAAATAATAAATAAAATAGGTAAATAATAAAAAGTAAAAAAAAAAAATTCAATTTAATTTTTCAACAGCGCTCTCTAGTTATTGAATATGTAATTAATAAAGGTACAATATTTTTATTTTTTGTCTATCTTTGTTGTATCTATGCTTTCTTGTTGTTTTTTTGCCGGTAAAAAGTTGAAAATTTCTTGATATACGATTTTAATAATATTCATAATTCGTAGTTATTCTCGTTAAATTTGTGCGATTCGTCCCATTTTTCGTGGGTATAATAGTAATCGTGAGGTAGACGTGATAACTGATAACATCTTCCATAATTTTCGTATGAATTGTGCTTTGAAATTTTCAAAATTGTGTTATATTGTAAATGTGTGATACGAGTATGTTGCGTTTGTTGGCCATCTTATTTATTGTAATTTTGCAAGCTGGTTTTGAATTTGTTTATTCAAAATCGCTATATATTATCTATATAGCCTGATGATGCTCCAATCATCGTAATATAATCCAGTTCCAGTTAGATACTATATTTCTATACTTATTTATTACCTATTTCAGACCAACACCAACTGTTGCGCACCGGGACCACGCCGCATAGTATAGTTTTAGATCTCATAAATGATGTTAAAATTGATCCCAATGGAACGTTCAAGTATATTTTGATCAAGGTGATTATAATATAACATTTACTTACTATATTGAAATTCCATATTATTTTTCTTACTATCTTGAAATTAATGATTTCTTTTGATCTTGGTAACGTAATATTAGCTTAGGTTAAATAGGTACCTTCCTACCGGAGTTTTACACGTGGTTTTTGAAGTGCATGGATTATTATGTACCTATTTGTTTTTGTTTTACTTCATTTTTCTGGATTTATGACCTATGATATTTATCCGAATATTCAATTCAATATTCGATTACGATGTGGCACCTTTTTAGCATACGTATTCATTGTAAAATATCTGCAATTTTAGGGATTGAAAACAGCAACATTTCAGTTTGAAATTCATATTTTAAAATGTTCATGTACCCTACATGCTTTAAATCAATTTCATTTCTGATACAGAATTTGTAACAGTGTATCGAATATAAAATTGAATAGGTATTTGATTAAAAAAAGTAATCAAAATTATCTGTTTCAGGTCATCGATTTATCTAATAACGTATCAGAAAAACTTATAGTCAGAGGATCAGCGAAAAACGAGTATCACGGTGAGATTCATTTGCTTCTTTACGGTGGTGTCGGTGGTTGGTTTATCATTAGAATCACACGAAGGAAAAAGAAATAACTCATGGTATAATTTTTCAAACAAATTTATTAATATGAAAAAATTCACCGATTGTTTTACGATTACTGAAAACACTAACGAAAATTGACGACACATTACGAAGAAAAGGGAGGGGAAAATACACATAGAAATGGGTTGCTATATACGTATATACGTATAGTGTACACCAAAGTACCTATAATTTGATTATGATTGATAATCTACTTCTAGAACATAAATATTACCTTATAATCTATCTACACATCGAAGAGAGCCGGTCAACGAAAACTTTTTTTTTCATATTTACAATAACGTTAGGTAGGTAGGGATATGTGTAAATTAATCGTCTTAATAATACTACGCGTAGCCATTACAATGAAGAATGGGGATTGTTCCGAGGTAACGTTGAGCTTGCCGATTTAGTAATTCGAAATTGGCGTGAATTATTATGCTAATTGCGTAGGTAATAAAAAAGGAGAAAAAAATTAACCCTTTGATGGATATTTTTCGTATTGCATAGACCTTCGGCATGATTCAACGTTTCGTATTAAAAGTACGAGAAAAAAGGGCAGTGAACATATATTGTATTAGCTCACTATATCGATAACGTTTATTCATAGTTACACGTATATCATAAACATGCAGCACACATTCCAGAACTAAACCCAAAGATGTTGAAATTCAGATTACAAACGAAGGAGAAAATATTCGACATGTACATTGACGAGAAAAAATGATAACACGGTATAAAACAACACAGATAAGTACTATTTCTTCGAAATACCACCACAATATCATCGATTCGATGGAACAATGGCGAGGCACGGAGAAATATATTGACTGAGATCACGCAGTACCTCGACTCGACGATCTCTCAAGTAGTTTCCTTTCTTTTGCAAAACATCAAACAGCACAGTGCATTTTGTATATTGAACCTGCTGGCTAATTCGTTGGCTTGCCTCGAACGATGATGGCGTCTAGTCTTGATGGAATTCATTTCACCCTCATCGGGGTTGGTATCAACCGAAGGTCATCTCTCTGGCTGCGTCGTATCGACAGTTATCATATCCTGGGCGAAGCTAGTTCCCGGTGTTACGTGATCCGCTGACGTACTCTGTATGGGCGAATACCGTTCCGGAGATTGATCCAGGAGCTCGGCATCGGCCGGAGAAGGAGTCAGAGCGAATGGTAACTTGACAGAAACGTCGCTACCGAGAGCACCAACTTGCGTTTTGATTTTAACATAGTACGATACGTAAATAGCGAATACGTTTCGTTCTTCGGGCGAATTACAGACTACGGTGGCTGCCAAGGAGGAAGGTGCTCGGACGTACGAATCTTCCAGAGCGATCCAGTTCTTGGTCACTCCTTTGGCTGGATTCAAGACGAAAGTTTTGGTTAGTGTAGCTCCAGGCCGAAGTGGACAATCTTCTTTGCTATCGATCATGGCGACGACGTTTTTAAATTTACCATTAGAGAACATGCAAACGTCGACATGCTGAATCACCAGAATCTGTCGGCAGAGAAAAGCAAAGCGACGTTGAAAAATCGATGAATTAGGTCATCCATAAAGTTTGGTACTCGTAAAAGCATATACAAAACAAAATTACGACAAAGTTTCCCCATATTATACTTAATAACAGCCATAAACAAATATTTTATATACCTTTAAACGTCGAACCGTCTTTTTGGTTTCATTGGTGATTGATACATTAACTTGGATACTGTCGCCATGCGAGTAAACAGCTTTATCTAAAGATGCTTCCAGTTTCACTTTACCCTCGCTCAGAAGGAACGGTTTGTTGAGCACTACGTGCGGTGTAGGCACATCGAACTGAGGTACTTGTGACGAATTATTGTTGGACGACTGCGGAGGCATCGCTGCTCGTTGTATTACCCGGATACCCATTCGAACGTAATTCCTCCTGTTTAATTTCTCGTCGGCTCGAGTAGCTGTAAAATAAATTCCGAATTGAAATGCGCTTTTGGAATGTACACAACGAATGTATAATACTACCAAGTACCTAACCATCGAAAGTACCCTCAATTATTGATCTTATAAATGGCTTTTTAAGCTCGTACGAAATAACGAGATACACTGATGCGTCTGTGTCAGCTTCGGTTAAGCTTTTTACCACTATACGAGATTTTGCCAATGTTATTTTTACTCACTAACAACGGATCCATATACCTACCTACAAATCTCGCAGGAACGTGAGCTCCAAGACGGAAAGATTTATTTTCATATTTTTTCAATATCGTATTTATTTTCATATATTTCCAATATCGTCGTATCTTCTACGTCGACTTATTTCGTAATAAATTACCACAACGAAATGATAACGGTGAAAAATAATATTTTTCCCTGCATGTTGAAGTACTTCATTCGCGTGTGTTTATAAATTAACGTCGGAAATGCCTGTGTCGATAATTGGCATCGTCGAATTACAAAGTCTCACGTGTACGAGTGTAAATGACCAGAGAGATTCAATTATCGTACTTCGAAGTGTCATATTTTGAAGCTTGATGACATAGGTAGTCTTTTACGACGAACGTAGGCGCGCCAAATAACAACGAAATTGTATCTCGGTATTAATTAGGCCTTTTTTCTACGTTTCGTTTGTCGAGATTATTTGTATTCTACTGGATTTGGTCTTCGTTTGATTTTAGCCTTTAGGATATTTGATTAGTCTTACGTAAAAGGCAGCGTAGGCTAGTTCTAAAGGTAATTCTATCTCTAGCGTAGAAACGCAACTCGAAATAACTTTCAACCAACCACGAAAAGCTGGCTCACCTAATTCTCGTATTTCTTAATAATACATCGTAGAAAAAAAAAACAATTATTTACCTACTTCCTCGGAAGGAAATGCTTTGAAAATTGTAAAAACTAGATTTTCAACATGGACGTAACTATGACTTTGGACCTAATAAGTATTTCTTCACATAACAAAACACGATAACTATCATTAGGAAAATACCTTCAATTATCCAAATGACGTGTCTAAGACATAGGTAATGTATTACGAAACATCCAATGAAGATCTAACGTAATTTGCGTGCTTGAAAATCCCGAGAGAAAAACTGTCATGCCAAAGTTCTCTCGTATCCCTCGATCCTGTCTTCAGTATAAGCATTAAATCTTTAAAAGTTGTTACGGAAAATGGGTTGGAAATTTAAAAGATCTCGAAAATTGTACAGGCAGGAGGTAACTTATGGTTCTCATTTTGTATTGTACCTACCTTTTTTTTTCTTTTTTTTTCATTTTGGTAGAGTAGGTTTTTGGAATTGAGATAGTTTTGGGACTCACTGAAGTAATAGGTAAAATATGATAAATGTTTTAATAATTTTGAAATTTTTCGTTTGCAATTTTTTTTTTCAAAGGTTCTGAAACCAACGAAAATGTTATACCGTTTTATTTGGGTCACTTTATCATGCATTGTAGTTCATATAATAGAAAAAATGATGGGTTTTGTTGGGCTACGTTTTTATTAACCATTCCAAAGTATAAATTGTTTCTGAAAAAGTATTATTTTTATTACGAAGGCAGGTATATAAGCATATTTTTACCTACGGGTAATTTATTGGCAAGTCTGGCTTATTGAAGGAACAAAATCGGAACTGTGAAATAAATTTTTGCAATGTAGTATGTTATTTTTTAATGAAAAAAGTAACAAGCTAAGTAATTTGTGGATTATGAAATCTATTGACGAAGTCGTAGTATGGAAAGGTTAATCAGTAATATACTTGATAAGATGATTAGGAGAATATTTTATTGAAATTATTAAATCTGTGGTTCGAATACTTAATTTTAGAATGAAAAATATTGGAAAAAATTCATTTTTTCTCTTAGAGGCTATGAGATGGATTCATTCAATCACTCAGCAACCTAAACTGAACTTTTTGAGTTTTTGTTTCATTTTTTGAAACTAATATTCAGTATTAACTTGGGCCAAATTAAAGCTAACGAGAGCAAACCTTTCCAATGATGAAAAAATTGAAATTTGTTGACAAATTCTTAAAATAAATGAGTTTTTTCAGAAAATTAAAAAAATATCTATTCATTCCATGCATCGAGAAATGCACAATTTAATTAATGTACAAATGACCAAGCGATTACAACCGATAAAAATATTAGCTTTGAGGCTTGGGAAAAAGGGGAAGCTAAGAAGTTGTCAAACCAGTTTTTGGTGAGTTAGTGTTGTTTGACCGGTTTCGGGTAAGTTGTTGAATTCGTTTGGGTTCGGATTGTGTCGGATCCTGTCGTTTACA
>FIZU01064085.1:0-23363 GCA_900064475.1 Pseudococcus longispinus
GCAATGACACATGGTACTTCTTGTTTACTTATGGTTATAACACGTGTGAAAAACCTCCGATCAACTTGAAAATTACGTCAAGTTGTTCGTATTGAACCAGTATACGACCCTAAGCAGCGACACCTCCTCCCCTTACATCTTTCCTCTAGAGAAGAAAATTCCTGGTCATATTTTTTTCAATTAGTAGCAAATCTCATACAGGAAAATGAAAGCTGATAATTTTGATTCGATTCTATTTTCTGAGTAAAATTTTAATTTTCATTGGTGAAAATGATCTCGTGCACTAACTTGACTTTACTTTATATGATTCAATGAAAATGTTCAAATTTTATCTATCAGATCCCTCTTGGGCATAAAAAGATTAATTCGTAGGTGCTTTAGAGTTTCAATCATATCTTCGAACTACCGGGCCATTCTAGTTCAAGGGGGTCAAAATTGTACAAACCCTACACCCAGAAGTCAGCTATTCAATTTAAGGTCTAAGAAAATTGATTTTCTCCTACGTTGGCTCTACAGGCCAACGTGAGAAATTCAAAAATTACATGATTATGAAAAAATGACGAATGCGTCAAAAATGAGCATCGGGATCCCATCCGGAAATTAATTTTTTTTTAATTTTCAAACTCGAAGTATAATTTTTGTTCAATTTATTACAAAAAAGGTCAATGACACTTCACCAAACTACTCAGTAAAACCCAATTTCGTAACTTTTTGACTTATTTAAAACCTTTCCGTGATTTCTACTTTTCACCTGGATTCTTTTTTGAACATACTCGAACGAATTTCTGAACAAATTAGGGTGAGTAGTGACTCTGAAATGCATTTTTCAAATTTTAAGCACCGGAAAGCATAAAATAAATACCTACTCGAAGTAAGAATTCAACTTGCAAGATTATCAAGGGAAATAAAGACCTTTAACAGAGTGAACGGGTAATCAAGTCTCATAAATCTCCCAAGTTAGGATGACATAGTCTGGATTTCACCCCTAAAAAATATATCCACTTATTCGAGCACCTCGAATGAAATATTTTGCAAGGGAAATAAACTCACGAGCGAGCTTTTCCCGTAACCATACGATTTCCCCACTCGCAGTTTTTCGTATTTTCAACTTTTTCTCTCCTTTGATTTACTAAATGGTGAAATTTCGGGCAATGCGCCAGCAGAATTCATTTTTGAAACATGTCAATCTCAGAAATTAAAAAAAATAAAACCTACTTCGATTCCAAATTCCCAGCTTCCCCTTCCTTTCTCTTATATTTTCGCGAAGCTCATTCAAAACAAACTTAAACTCCTCTTATTGAGCACCTATTCGAAACTCAAGATGAAAAATATACCGGTTGAATGCAAACATTCCATTTGTACCTACTGTTTTGCATCAATACAACATATTTTTGCGTTAAGATTATACCTCTATCTATAAGTACACGAAGCGGAGAAAAGAGAGGTAGGAATAAAAAACACACCACGATAACATTCCAACGCTGTAAGCCAATCAACATAACTGATAATACGAGAAACAAACTAGTTTTACCGACGTACCTGGGGACATGGACATGGATATCGGTAACCATTTAGGATATTAGTAGAAAGAGATACTCAAGTTTAACGGCACTGCAAAAATTCCTGTTTAATAGTTGACAAAAATGAGGTTATTAAGGTACTGGGGAGTCCACCAGACATGTTTTGAGTTCAATACTCAAAACGATGACAATAGTGTACTTAGGTGTATGTACACATATGGAATATCTAAACACAAAAACTTACCATTTCTCGTCTAAATATTCACCTATATTGGCTGTTCGGGAAACACAACAGCTTTGAACTATTTGACGGTTAATGAAACGAGAGTTACAGACAGTTAACAAATTCACGTGTTACATTTTCGTCATATTTGTATACCTACACTACTGTTCGCGCATAAATTCTAGTTACTGACAAATACACCCGGCTCGACCTCACAACCTTTGTACATTTTTCATATCGTCGCGTCGTCGACGACACACCAAACACAATTTGTCGTGATTTTTTCCTATACAACAGTCATCTTCTCCTAACTCGTATATCTATACGCGAACACTACGAATGAACTTTTCTCACCAGTGTATTCCGATGCATACGATGCTTAGCTCACTACTCCAAACACATGTGGATGTGGAAACGTTTAAATAACCAACAGACGCGCGATTTGTATAGGTTTTATTTAGCTCGACTTATACTATAAACATATATACGTACGCCGCACACCGTTTCATAAGAATCGATAATATTACCGTAGATATGTTTCCGAGTCGACTGTACACAGTTGAACATAAATCAAGAGTAATAACGTTATCGGTGAGAAACCAGCGTAAAACTAGGCGTTTTTCCCCAACTGTGGGCACCCAATACACCGATTTTTTCCACACAGACAGTTCGAAAATTTGTTGGCGTTTGGCTGATATATTCATGTAGCAAGTTATTTTGATTTTGGTACGACTTCAAATCGTTCTATTTTTCAACGTAGAAAAGGAAATTTAAAAATTCGAAGTGGTAAATTCAAAAAAAAAAAAGTACTTAGATATATCAAATTCTGGCAAATTTTCAAAAAAATCTTCGATTTCAAAAAAATTGCATAATAACTGCTATGAAAATATAAGTCTCGTTGTTTTTTTTTCTTACTCAATTACAAATACATTCGAAGCAATTGAAATTTAAAATCCTTCCAAATTGATTAAAATTCAATCGATTAATGAAAAGTTTGATCTGCGATGGATCGATCGATAACTAATTTTAACAAATGAGGTACCCTATTCATCTTTTTTTGAATTCTATAATCTTGAAAAAAGAAGGATTCAAGTTAGAGGAACGAAATTCAGTAAAAATTATTCAAAATGTTGTAATAAAAGTACCTACTCAGTTCAAATTTCGTAAGAATGAGGAAAATGCTCATAAAAATTATAAGAAATATTGCAAAAATGGCCAAAAAATCATGAAAGTCATTGAAAATCTTGTAAAAATTATTGAAATTGTCAAAAAAATTAGTAAGACTATCGTAAAAGTGCTGAAAAAATCACGATAAATAATGACAAAAATTGTAAAAAAAAATTGTCGAGATTTTCATAAAAATCATTAAAAATATGAAAAAAAGGGTTAAAACACCAAGTCAAAACTTTCGCAAAAATTGGTAAAAATTTTGTTGAAATTGAAAAAAAAATCCTTAAAATCTTTTTAAAAATTCATTCAAAATATTGAAATTTTCATAAGGATCATTTTAAAAATATTGTAAAAACGAACAAAATATCATAAAATCCGTTAAAAACTTCCTTATAACGAGGGTTAATTTAAAAACAACCATAGTCAAAAAAATCAAGTTTTACGGGAAACCATTATAATCATATTCAAATCATATTTGGGGATTTGATTCAGATTTCCTCTAAAAATGTTGAGTACAACTGCTTTTCAAACAAATTAGGTGACAAGTACTTTTAAAACTTGAAAAAACTGATGAAGGATTAATTTTTTTCTCTGGTGAAATTTTCTTTCCAAACCTGCTATAAATTCTTTTTTCATGTTGTTTTCGAAACCAGTTCTGAATTGTTTAAATTTTCATAAAAATCAGTAAAAACTTCTTTTAAAAAGACAAAAAAATCATTAAAAAATATCAAAAATCTTGTAAAAATTGTGAAAATATTCCTAAAAATTGTTGAAAAATGTTGTAAGTGGTTGAAAGTCCATAAAAAACTGTTGCACAAAAAACCAGTAAAAAGAACGCAAAAATGGTAAAAATTATCTCTGAAATTTTCCAAATTCAAAAAAGTCTGACAAAATGTCTAAAAGTCATCTTCAAGGAATTTCGCGAGGGTTTTTACGGACACGAAAAATGGACAAAAAATTTGGACAAAATTTTAGGATTGACCCTAGCCATAAGACATATCCACGTCAAAATCAAGAAAATTTTGAACAGTGTGAAAATTCTAGCAATTTTAACAAGATTTTGAACGAATTTCATCGATTTTTTTTATCATTTTTTTCAGATTTTGACGGGGTGTCAAACTATCTAACAAAATTTTTTAATCAAAACTCAACATTTTTCAGCACTTCTGCAGGATTCTTTCAGAGTTTTGTAACATTTTCAGCAGGGTGTTCCTCAAGTATACCAGTTACACACCCCCCCCCCCCATGAATACTTTACATTTTTGCAGAGAATCAGGGAGTCATTCAAAGGGGTGGGGTATGTTTGGTGAGAAAAAACATGGTTTTAATGTAAAATTTTAAAAAATATCCATTATTTTGTTAAAAAATAAAGGAAATGTAATGAGACAGAGCGAAGGGAGGACGAAAATGTTGGCAGAAAAAGGCATTCCAAAGCTGAAACATCTTCAAAATGATGAATAAAAAAAAATGAATTTTGGACCAAAAATGCAACACTTTTGAGCTAAATTCGGCACATTTTCCGCTCTTTTTCGATTTTCAGTATAATTTTGTCAAATGGAGGATTTTTTCAGTACTTTTAGCACTTTCAGCACCTGTTAATAGACAATAGAGACACCCTGTTTAATGAAAATTTCAACAAATTTTGCCTGATTTTTGACAGTTTTAATGAATTTTTGGTGATTTCTACAATAATTTTACCAATTTTTGTGGCAATTTCAACAATTTAAAAAAACTTTCAACGATTTTCATTATTTTTTTATACTTTTTTTCAAATCATAAATGATTTTAATGAAATTTTCGACAGGCTTCAATATTTTCTGCCCAATTTTACGATATTTTCAACTATTTTTATGACAATTTCAATAATTTGTACCTCATTTTAAACAATTTTTGATGAATTTTTGACCTTTTTCATCATATTTCGAATGATTCTGATACTTACTTTTTTAACAATTTTTCGCAATATTTGAACCCCTTTTACAATCTGACATTTTCCAAGTCAAAAAATTCATCGAGAGTGACAAAATTTCGTGACACCAAAATTTCCCTAGCCCCACGATGTAAGACATACATCCCGATCAAAAAAACTTCAAGCTATAAAATCAGGACTTCTAGAGAATTAGTAAAACGAACAGAAATATTAAGATAAAGATATGTAGCATTATAGGTAGTTCCATTTTTGATATCATCTCATCAGACTGTTCTCCTCGCAAACCCTTAATCTAGCCTTTCAAAAAACTCGATATCAAACCACCGAAAAAATATTCCAAGTCAAAAATTCCTTCAATTCCAAACGAGATGCAAAATAAGCCTATCTCTTCACACATTTAATTCAAAATCCTGTTTAAATTAGCTCATCTGAGTTTATCGAGTTTCTTAAATTCTCTTCGCGAATATTTCAATTTCAATCCCCCTCCTCACCTCGCCTCTACATCTCGAATAAATCCTCGTATTTCGTTATCCGTTCATTTGTGTGTGATGCCGTTCAACGGTGCTTTAAAATCTGCGTAAAATTTATGTGTACGTATGTAAAAATTATATGTAAAATTTACATTTTAGTAGAATTTTCGATAAAGAGGTCTGAAAGCATCGTTCTACATAAGCACATAGCCGGCTACAACACGTCGAAATAGAGAATAAATATATACGGTTAAATTGCATCTTAGGTAAATACGACTACGAGGGTGACGAATATAAAATAGTCGGGGAAAATTGGTTAAGATTTTCGAGTGTTCGGAGACTAGATTTTATTCGTATGCCTTATGCAATTTCATTAGACTTTAATATGAAACAAATTTATTTGCTAATCATATTCGAAGAAGGAAACTTTTTAACGCCATTATTCTATAGGAGCTTTCGAGAAAGGTATATAACGGGTTCTTGTATATAGTAGGTAAAATGTAGGTATAGTATACGCATATAGATAGAATCGAAGGTGTAGAGAGAATGTACAATATATAAATGTGTATCAGAGAGAAAAAAAATATATCATCTACATGTAAAGGTTATAATACGCCTGCTTGTACTTATGTTATTCTTATACTTGAATCGAGTTCGCTTCCATATAAATTGCGCGAATTCCTAAATATGGTACTTTATTGTGTATCAAAGGTTGTATTAAAAATTACCACATAGTCGTACTTTTCCTTAAATGAAACAACTGACTCGAATAATGAAGCAGAAAATTAGAAATCACGTATAACTATAGTACATTGATCCTGTGCTGTGTGTTTGTTTGCATTTCTAGGTACGCTGTACATATGTGGCAGATCGTACAACAACTGTAATGTGGTTTTATTCAAACGATAATTATGCATCCGGGGCGAGGGGGCTTCCTCCCTTGAACCGTTATACCATTGCTGCAAATTCATCGAAGAATTATCGAGATGAAGTTAAATTTATCGAGCTGGCTTCTCATATACCAACGTGTTCGCTAGTTCGGAAGATTGAAAGAAAATTTATTCATACGAAAGAAACAGACTCGCTGAAGAATGTGGGTTTCACAATCAAAAGTATAAAACTGGTAAAAGTTTCAAATATTATGTTCAACGTAGTATTAGGTTTGATCATATTGACCCTCCTTCCTGCTGCTTAAGTTATTACACGTATGTATTTGGCGAAAAAGAAATACGAGCAAAACGAAGCGAAAAGCTTTTAGCATACATTTATACATACGAAACACCGGAATGGTAAAAAAGAAAAAGAGAGGGAAAAAAGAACTACCTGAACAAATTTTAATATTCCGTTAACTCGAAACAAAAACGCAGCCAGGGAAAAAGAGTAATAGGAAAAAATTCGGCCGTGTTAAAAAGTGACTTTTTCACCATGCTATATACCTACCTACGGTTTAAGCCAGAGAAAAAAAATGTACCCACTTTGGAAAAATATACTGTAATTTTTTCGCGTTCTGTCTGTGCAGTAAATTTCATAAGGAAATACGAGCATAAAAGTTGTTCGCCTCGTTGAGCCGATTCAGCGCCTGTGCCCGGTCTACGTCTACGTATTTTACTCGTATACACGTATATTTTCGATTTTATTTTTTTTTTTGCTCGTCGTGACGTACAAATAAATCGTTTTTTGAATGATTACACATTTTTCATTTTCGTCGGACGATATTTTTCTCGTTTTTATTGAGTGCAGATCGAGCGCGACTATGTTTTAATTTGCTCGCTGTTTATTGTGCCGAGACGAGTTATTTGGTCATTTTTTAAATATATATTTTAATACGTATAACAGAGGTTTCGATTAATTTGATCAAACTGCGAATTAATCGCAACGTTTGGAAAAAATGGATATATTTAATGAAGATTATTTTTCCTCGTTTTATTTATTTGATTGTTTTTTTATACGTTATAGATTTGTTGTTTTTTAGAGCGAAAATTAGATTAATTTTATACTTCACACATCGGTTATAAAATCGTTTACAATTCATATCATTATAGAATAGATGACTTGTTAGTTTATTTTTTGAAAATTGCTACGTGCTATATGAATTTAAATCCTACATTGTGAAGTAGATATTCGATAATTATTTCTCATAATTTATAAAGTTCAACAAAAGTTAATTTTCCCAAGTCAAAAAGCTTAAGAATTTCTGAAAATTTTCCAATCCAAAACGTCAATTTTTTCAATTTTTTTTTTTTTTCAAGTTCAAAAAGTCATTTGGTTAGCAAAATACACAAGTTTTCAAAAGTCTAACAAAAAATATTGAAAAGTTTAAAAAAAAGTGACGAAAATTTGAATAAAAAAATGCCCTCACAAATTTTCAGGATGATCCCCAGCCATAAGACAAACCTATTCAGGTCAAAATAGGAAAACATACTCGTAGGTCAATTGAGAACCCAAGATTTAAATTTAATATCATGAAAAAATTCTATGCATGCAATTTCAGGGTTTGAATCTGGATTTTTATTGGAAATTCATGACTTTTACTATGAGCTTTTTTACATTTTTTTAAACGCTGGTTCCACCCCCATCCCCACGCTCATTTTTTATTTTTCCGTTTTTTTTCAAGAAAATGTAAAAAAAAAACGAAAAAATAATTCAAATTAAGTAATTATAAGCAGGGTATCTACTGAATTGGAAAAAGCAAAATTCGTACTTTTTCCTGCGTACATATTTTTTTAAAATTTCGTACTGAATAAATTTTAACCTTGATCATCCCCCTCCCCCTCAGTCACAATTTTTAAGCGACGAACTCATGCTAACGGTTTGAATTATTTTGGGGGTGTCTACCAATGATGTACACAAAAACTCCCCCCCCCCAAAAAATAACTTCTTTTTCACTGCCTCACTTTTTTTTACAAAATTTTCAGAAAACTGCATCTTCAAAAATGTCTTGAATTCAATTTTATTTTTCGATCAACTGAAAATGCCAATCACAGCTACTGAAAATTTCGAACTCAAATACTTCGAACATGGCAAGTTGAATCGACCAAAAAAATATATTCATTTAGACAATAACGAAGTCAAACATTTATTGGGGGGGGGGAGAGGAGACGAACTGAAGAGAAAGAAGTAATTTTATGTAAAACATTGACAAACTTTCATCGTCTTATTGAAAGAGGTAAATTGGGTGAGCCCAAGCGAAGCGAGGTCGAAAATTTTTGCGGTCAAGGGCACTGAAAAATTGAAAAAATAAAAATTATTATTTTCCCAATATTTCAAGCCTCAGGCGTCAGGAACGAATTCAGGACCCTAGGTCCCTTGAACCGTCTTAAATTCGCTACTGATACTTCAAGTGTCAGATTTGGTCAAAAAAAAATTCAATTTTATGATGAAATTTTGAAAAAAAAAATAGCTATAATCGTGTTATACACACTCGTAGTAAGTTGGTAGGTGAATTTATTGAATCCAAATGCAGCAAAGGCGACACTTTTTCAGAAACAGCCATTCAAAAGCCAAAAAAAGAGAAATTTTGGATTTTTGATATTGAAAAAGTTGTATTATTTCGTACTTTTTGTACCAGTAGTCACACTGATAACCCAATCTGAATTTGGTCCAATAAATGGTCAAAAATCCATGACTTTTCCATGACTTCCATTACCCCTTTTTGATTACTTTTCTCAAAAAAAACCCTAATAAATGAAAGAAAAATAAGGCAATTTCCGGACAATTCCATGGCTATTCTGTAAAATTGAATAATTTTTGGAAAAATTGAAAAATTCTTGAAGTTTCTTGACATTTTTTTTGAAATTTCTTGAAATTCTTGTAAAAACGAATGAAATATCTTGTAATCCCAAGAAAATTCTTGAGAGTTGGCAACGCTGGCAGTTTCAAAAGCTTGGGGACGTTTTTCTAGTTCAAAATTTTGCCATTTGGTTTCATCGATTCCTCTCTCTTCCCTCCTTCGATTCTTCCTACTCTCTTTCATCATGTTCTATTGACAGAATCGATACATTTTACAATTTCTATTCGAATAACTCTTATGAAAATTGTCAAAATTCCACTTTTTGTTGGAAAATAGAAATGATTTAAATTCTGAAGGCATCAAATTCTGAAACTTAAACTTAAAAAATCAATTAAAGAGTTTTTGAATTATGAGGGGTATGTCACAATACAACAATACGATGAAACATCCAATAGATAATTCCAATAACTCCAAAAAAAAAACATAGTTCTTTCACACTAAAAAAATCTCATCTGAAAAAAAGAAATTTTTCACGACTTCATCGCCACTTCTCTTTCTTTCATCCGTAAATATTTCAAATCTACATCGAAACACAATGGAAAATGTTTGGTTACACATCTGAAAATTACCGGAAGCTGACGAACATCACCGAGAAAACATAATCTCGTGTCATTCGTCGTTACGCTGGCTGTGAAAACGGAAGTATAATTCGCTTGCGCTGTTCTCACCCTCTGAATCGATCTCTAGGGATGTAATTTCTTCACTAATATTCAAATTTACGATCGAAAACATTTGATTATTTCAAAATTGCGAAAACAATTAGCAATAAATTTTCTCATCTCTTCGCTCGTTATTTCTCTGCGACGACGAAACAAACTCAGAAACGTCGAAACCCATATCTACCTACGTACTTGAATAAAAAATACTACAACCCATTTCACCTTTTCCATTACCAATTCGCATGAAAAGCCAAAATTAAATCCCTCTCCGAACCCCTCCCAATATCAACCTTTCAACTCGGTCTAAATTCCATCAACGAATCAAATTTTAAACAAACAATTCCATCCATTTTCTCATCTCGTATACGGTCGTTTAAAAACGCTTTTAAAATTCTCACTCTTTTCAGAATCCTTCGCCAAATAAAAAAATCACCAAGTCGACAAACGTTTTATATTAGAGCAGCGAAGAGCTTCTTTAAAACGCTATTAAAAACTTCTTTTCGTATCAATGATTAAATATTAATAAAGCGCTAATTGTTATCCCATCGTTTTCGTTGTCTCCCAAAGGTTCAATTTTTAAACAATATCCTGCTATTGTACTTTAAAAAATCCGTCTAATAAATGGAAAATTTCACCTTGACAAATCTTTCCTTTTTTTTACATCTTCTACAACCCCACTCCCCATCCCGATGAAAATTTTCATTTCAATCACACCTCATCATTAATTCTTCTCGTCGTAACGATAATTCTAGCGAGAAAAGAATAGGTAATTTTCTCGCAGCTCTGACCTTTGATAATATTGAAATATATAAACGCTTACATAATGCTATTATTCCGTTCATCGCTTATACAAACCATAACACTTATTCCATCACCTCAACCGAGTTAACGCCCGAGCACCGGGGAAAAAAACTCCAAGGTATCGTAATATATAGAAAACAAAACCAACACGCGTCATTGCATCACATCCCAGCACACAAGCTGGCAATTCACGTGCCATAAAAGCTCATTATAAACATATTAGACTGCTCTCCTACACACACGACTAACATTTGTATAGAAACAAAAACCGCCGAAAAACTCTCACCGATCAAACTCCCTTCGCTGGCTGCTCTCGTAATACTTGACAACGAGCTTCATTTGGCCAAATGCCAACGTAATCACCCTTTTGAAAAAGTTTCAAATTTTCACTCGTCGGCGTGTATACCTATACGTATATTTGCACACAACCAAGCATTTTTTTCCCTCGCAAAAGATCCAGACCCGCTTGCCATCGTGTTTATATAACTTTCCCTGCAAACAACAGGTATACAATATTGGACTTTTGCAACGCCGATGTTTAGAAGGAGGGTCCTTCTACCTTGAAAAATCCCTTCATATGAGATGCTATCGGTTCCAAAGGCACTGTTAAGATATTATCTAAATTATATAGGTACCACGAAGTTAAACATATACTAGATGATTATAAGTAAGAGATAAAAAAATGGTGAAAAAAACCCACGTCAGCGTTCATGTCCGCAAAGTTCCACATCTTTGAAAATATCATTTTTTTTAACAATTCGTCGAACAATTGTACGAAAAAAAGTATCGAATAACCGAACTATCACAATCGTGTCATATCAACGTTACGTTAAACAAAAATTACTACCGCACGAGTAAATTTATACAAACCAATACGAATCGAATTCATTATACTTTTCACGATCCCGAGATACCAACAAACCCCCCGAAAAAAATTTAATTCTACGCGAACACAACTCGAAGATACGAAACCCACGTCGAAAAAAAAAATTATACACAGTCGATTAAAGAATACAAAACGTACGAATTGGTAGCCGATAAAATACGAAAAGCCGATATGTTGCAAATGCGTTACGAATTATCACTCGAACCGACTGCGAGAGCTTTGGATACAATATGAACAGTAGGAAAGAGGCGCTGTAACGTACCACCGTCGTCTATACGATACCAACCACCTCTAGACATCGGCGTACGCTATTTTTCAAGGGGTACTGTGAAACGAACCCCGCAAAGGTGCGCTGTCGGAACAGTCGCAGAACGTGCAATTCGGCACAATTTCCACCGTATTCGTTTGTAATTTGAACCGAATTAACGTTAGCCATTTTACCAACATAGACGAGACAATCGCGCCAATCTTTTAATAAATATTTCATTCGCAAGAGGCAGAAAAAAAAAAGAACGCATCAAATGACCCGTCCGATATACCAGTTAGCTACTTTTTATCGTACTCTCTGCCTCCCTCTCCAGTGCAGAAAATCTCTCTACAGTTCGTGAACTGAATCGCATTACAGCCTAGCAAACGTATGTAGTGGTTCGCAGACGTTGCAGAAAAAAATACAACCGACTCGCGTGCGGTAATTTATCGCGATCCGCATAAGGAGAGGCAAAAAAACGCCAAAAAATATCGTATATTACGTTAAAATCTAGCCTCGTTGCAGTCGCGTTTAATGAGATTGGAAAAAATCCTCCTCGACAAACGCTGGTTCGCGTGTATACGTACTGTACGAGTACAATGCGCACATGGTCACTTCATTGGACCGAAATTCTTCGTAAGCCTGTAAGAGCTTCCATTAGAACGAATGATAAAAAAAAATCTAGCGCAAACGACGCCTATAAATTTTCCAACTGAAAATTTCTCTGCGAATATTTTTTTGTTTGCCCCCGAAACGCTGATTCTAAGCCGATAAAGTTTCGCAATGCTGGGCCACGCTGGCGAAAAATAAAAAAATACGACAGAAATTAACTTTAGTTTGGGTTTTTACAGGGATTCGCAAACGTTTGTACAAATTTTACCGTTTTACGAGCGCAATGCCGAGAATTTTAAATTTACACCGTGAATGAAAATTTAACGCCATTGATGCCTTAAAAAAAAGTAAGTAGCTTTGGGCAAGTTTTTCATCAAGTGTTTGAATCGAATGACCTGGTCGGTTTCCAATTCCAAATACGTTCAATCAAATAATCGGTTCCGAAAAAAACATACAATTGATCGGTTCTTGTTAAACGAGGTTTTTTAATGAAAAGAAATCGATAAATCGAATCGGTCTCTCAATTTTCGCAGTCGAGCTGAAATCGATAAATTAATTTCTCCGGGGGTGGTATGGCCAACAAATATCTACTCGAGTCCTGAACTTTTTTCGAAATTCGAATCGGTTATCAAAGAGCACCGCAAGGTAAATAGGTGTGATTTGACCCTCAACGAGAATTTTGAAACTAAAATTAGTGCAAGTTTGTCCTTATACGTAGTTTACAACCTGCATGATAAAAAGTTTACGACGCTACCTCACTCCACCCTCTTCCTAGTGTGGAAATTGTAAAATTTTTATTTAAAATGTCCAAATATTTCGGCCAGTTTTCAAAGAGAAAGAGTTATTTTATGGAAATGTTTTGCTCTAGCAAAGAAGGGGAATCTCCAAATTTCGAAAAATACGAAAACAAACAAAAATTCGAAAATGCACTCAGCGAGGGTTGCGTGTTCGGAAAAAATGTATAAAAATCTGCTTAGCCGGACGCATATGCTACCTATACTAGTGCAGGAGCCACAACCGGTGAAAAATGGCCGAGAGGGTTGAAATCTAAAACTGGTCTCAAAAGTTAGTATACATAGCCCCTTCCTCAGAAACGTACCAGTCTGCCGATTCGCCGATGCTGCTTTCAAGCATAGCGAAAGCTCTTGAAAGGTGAAATTGGTATCTAATTAAAAGATTTTTCACGCTGAATCCGAATATGGCAGTCTGCCAATCCCTAGGTGCTTCCAAAGGGTTGCCAGACTGGGTCAAAGGGGGTGAATATCGCGAAAAATTGTACAAAATCAGGTATATTCGCCTTATAACTAACTTGAAAAAGAGTTGATCATTGAAAATGGCTTTTTCTCACGTAATTTTTCATACTCAGTCCGGATATGATGGTCTGCCAAGTGCCAAATCTCAGGTGCCGCTATAGGGGTGGCAGAGTTGGTCAAAGAGTGGAAAATCGCTGATATGGCTGAAAGGTGAAATTAGTATTTGGTGTCTACTTATAGGATTTATCACGCTGAATCCGAATATGACAGTCTGCCAACTCTCAGATGCTGTCAAAGGGGGCAAACTGGGTCAAAGGAGGTGAAAATCGCGAAAAATTCTGCAAAATCTGGAAAATGTTGCAAGAAGTGCAGTATTTTCGAATATACCTGATTTTGTACAATTTCGATTTTCACCCCCTCCCCTTTGACCCAGTCTGCCACCCCGTTGCCAGCACCTAGGGATGGCCAGACCATCATATTCGAACTCAGTATGAAAAATTATGCGAGAAAAAACCATTTTCAAAAATCAACCTTTTTCAAGTTCGTTTTAAGGCGAACATATCTGATTTTGTACGATTTTTCGCGACTTTCATCCCCTTTGACCCAGTCTGGCAACCCTTTGACATCACTTAAGAGTTAGCAGACTGCCATATTCGGATTCAACGTTAAAAGTCCTATAATTAGACACCAATTTCACCTTTCAACCTTTTCATATGAAAGTTCACAACAATTCGCGTTGAAGACAAGCAAGGCGGCAGAGCAGTGAAGACTGAAGAGGTTTTCGAAGTAGGTTTCAGGAGCATGATAAGCTTGAAAAGATGCAAAAAAAACAAAATCGTAAGTTTGGTTAGAAAACCGACCTCTGCGAATCGTACATCGGACCTGCTGACGTCAAAGTTCAGTCAAAGTTTCTCAAATTCTAGGGCATATGTTCAAAAGCTAAAAATCAGGCTCTAACCGGCTCCAGAAGCCTCAGCACAACGTCAAGGACCAATCTCAACTCCAAAACTCGCATGTATTGAGATTCTGGCAAGTATGCTGGAAAACTGCCGAAACCTTGCAATGCAAAAAACCAGTCTCGACATTCTCCGCCATATTACAAATCGCCGTATGAAACCGCGTCTGTATCATTAGTAAACATGAACTGACTCTCTTTAAATATCTCCATTTCAAAGCGTCCAGTTTTAGGGAAATTTATCGTACCAGTCGAAAAACTATCCGGCCTGACACCAGCTTGCCATTGATGAACATCAGACCTCGACTGACTCGCACGCTGACTAATCGACGGTTCTTGAACACTTTGCCATTCGATTGGACGATTTTTCAATCAACTTTTATCACACCTTTTAATCCTTCTATCACCGTAACTGGTTTTTTAGTAGCTTGTTGAGACAAATTCGAAAATTTGTTTGTGTTGCAATTGCTACTATTGACCGAAGATTATTTTACTTTGTCTCGCCGGCTGATATGTCAGCGTCATTGGAGTTTACAGCGGAGTCTATTTCGTTAGCCCTTTGATGAAATTGTTCCGGCGAAATGAGCATTTTGCTTACAGCTTGAACCGGTTCGGAGCCTTTTTTGAAAGGTGACTCGGTGGCGGTGATAATAATTCGTCGTCATCGGGACCCATTTTTTCTTATTTCATTCGGGGATTCCGTTGAAAACACACACCAACATAAAATTATTGAGAAAAGGATCAGTTTGAACGAATCAACTTCAGCACGCAGAAATATTCATTAGAAATAATGTAATGATTGTAGTCTTTTACCTGGACGCAGACTGACATGATCAAAGTAATCACGATTGTTTTCATCATTGTTTTAGAGGAAATATATCTATATTCTTTCACAACGAACGTAAACAAGTTTTCACAAACGAATAACTGAATTTTGAGCCCAAGCCTCTTCATTTATACAATAGTGAAAACCATTAAGCAATATTTGAAAAAAAAAAACACATCGCAAGTTGATTTTTTTTTTAAATATGGCAATACGTCTTTGTAATTACTTTGTGACTTTGTTAATGAACAAGTGTTCATAAAATATAGAAAAATACCATGATTGGAAAAATAATGGAAATTTTTCATGTAGATACGAGCATGAAAACTCATATTTTTTAAAATATTACCTATACTCTTTACTCGTACATTATAAAATTTTGAAATACACACTCGTAACTACGTAATATTTCAACTCCAACGTGATGTACTGGTGAAATAAATTTTTAAACCAATTGAAAAAGTACTCCCAGAAGTATGTTCTGAACCAGAGAACCAATAAAACCACTTATTTAGTCATATTGCTGCATTTATTCACATATCAACATCGCAATCTTTGTGAAATCACTAGATATCACTAGCAAGTTATAAATAGATGTCCTTAACCACTCCTCGATTATCAGTATATTTACCCTTTCCATCACTGGGTATCTCTATTTTGAAACTGGTCACTGAATGAGAGCCTATAACCGTAATCCAATCTCGATAAATATCTGATGGTTTCTTTTTAAAAATCAAATCATCGTTGACCGAAATACATCCTTGAGTGATTCGTATGTTAATTTCACCATGTTTGAAATTTTCATCAATGGCGCGAACTTTCCCATTAACTTTAATCGTACCATTTTCCCCCTCGATGACACTTATTTCGGGATTTCCAATTCCGGGATGCGTCGAAGGTGGGAGTTGTACCCCTGATGTAATCGGTTTCACGATGTCTTGGCTCGCGGAGGGCGATTTGGTAATAAATCGTCGTCTGCGTCGTGTTTTTCTCTCTTCATTACGCCGCCCCTCTACCAATAATACATCCTAAGTGAAAAAATTTACATGATACTTTTATAATTATTCAAAACACATCGAATGATGTGATTTGATGAAAAATAATAAACTAGTGAAAAAACTAAAAAGGGTATCCTCCATTAGAAATGGTGAAACCAGTCTTAATGGAGGTACCCTTTACCTGGACGCTGATGGCGACGATCAAAATGATCACGATCGATTTCATAATATTTTTTGTTTTAGTAACAAAGAAACGAAACAGAAAAAACCGTCACAGAATATCGCACAAACGAAAGAATGAATTTTCAATGAAAGTTTGTTCATTTAAGTACTATACAAATGTATCATTATGTGAATGGATTTCACGAAGGTGTTGGACTGAAGTAATTGAGGACAAATTTCACTAATGAACAAGTGGTTGGAAAATCTATCGAGAAACACCATAAGTCATTTTCATGTAAGTACCTATTTCAAAAATGCTGAAACAAGACAATTACTTCACCAAAGCCGAGTAAGTACCTACGTGAAAAACATTGGAAAATTTTCGCAGTTTGATTTACCTGACCTTCACGCAAGTAAGACGATAATTTCGCAAAACTTGTCTTAATTTCCATCAAGAAAATTCATTTTTCGGCGATAAATTACTCGTCGATACTAATGACTTCCAAAACATTTGTTCGTTACCGAAGAAAAATAAAAACAAGTCATCGTATATTTTCGAAATTCAAGCCCTAACGATTCGGGCTTCTTGAAAAAGCTGATTTAGGATGAAAACCAAACAGATAAATTTTTTACGGTGTGAGTGAATCGATTTGCTGAAAATTTAATTGAATCAAGTACCTACGTAGATGAATATAATTCGAAACCATTCAAAAAACAATATTAAAAAAAAAAAAAACCATCATTCTACAACTTTTAGTAGATACGTCAGCCCACAACTTCCCTTTCCTTACACATGGTTCGCTTTAATAACGGTTCAAAATGAAGAACCACCTCCTCTGATCGCATTTTACTCAATTTATTCGCGACGGAAATTGCCTCTTGAAAGATACGCACGCTGACGAATCGACGATTCTTGAATAAGCTTCGTCATTCCATTGAACGATTTTCCCGTAAACTTTGATTACACCTTTTTCCCCCTTTTATCGACGTTTCTGGTTTTCCATCAGACTATTGGTTATTTTGGATATCCAAACCTACGTTTGTAATACCCCGTCCTACCGGAGGTATTCTCTTCAGGTTGACTCGAGATGGCGATGATGATTTTGCATCAGAAATGATGACGATGTCTTCGATGTAGTCGCCGAATTCAGGTCCGAAAGAGGGATTTAGAGCAGAGTCCATTTCGTCTTCCCCTTGTGTTCAGTATTTAGGCATGTGTTCAAGCAAGTGATTCGTAATTTTGGGAACAACTGCCTTTTTTGAATGAGTCTATTCTTCCGTATAAGCGGAGCGCTCGGACCGGTTTGCCCCTACCACCAGACTCAAATTTGGAAGACCTGCCGTTGGCATGGTAGTAATTCGCCGTCGTCGTGATCTGTTTCTCTTCATTCCATCAGGGTCAAGTCCAAAAATTAATTCTAGTATTTTTACAACATCGTCCGAATTGATGACACGTGTCACCTGAACATAGTGATTTTTTCGGCAAACGAGCTCGTTACGACGAAATCGCCGATGATGAATCCTCGAGTCAGAATACTCCCTCCTGACCACTTTTCTTCCCGAAATAGAATAAAAACTAAGCATTTTTTTCAAAAAATTGAAACAAGGCTACCTCTATGTAGATTCGAGGTTTTTTAACAGCTAATTTGAGGTCGCTGATCACGTCCGAGGATTCCATTGTGTCAGATCGAGCTTCGCTGCAGACCTGTAGCCATTTTTAGACTCAAAAAGTACGATTTTCGTAAGAAGTGGAGAACTGTCCCAAAAATGAATGCCAAATTCATGATCAACGATTTCGAATTAGTCGAAAACATACATAAATCTCGCATTTTTGGAACATCATTCAAATAGGTGACACGTGTCGCTCAAAAATGAGAAGTGTTCTTGGAAACCAACCCTCCGTGGCAAAATCGACAGAAACAATAAATTTTTTGGTTCGGAATGTCGAAAAGCCAACACTCAAGAGTGTAATCTATGAAAAATATACAGATATGTAACAAATTTTCAATTTTTTTCATTTATTATTTATTAATTTGTATGGTTTGATCGATTCTCAAAAATCCAATCGGTTCTTGAGAATACTGTTAAAGTTAATTGATTGATTTTTGGACTGGTTTTAGATTTTAATTAAATTAGATATTCGAGACAATGAAAATGTAACCAATTAATCAATATCTAGCCTCGATTCGATTAATCAATTTTCAACAAACCTACGATTCCGATCAATTACTAAACTCAACATACCCAAAAAATCTTGAAAAATGAATCATCTTCCTACAACACCAACACACCCTGATCCCTGCTTTTCATTCTATTTCCAGACTAAAAAAAATTCGCTAATGATCCTCACATACGAAAATTTGTTACATCACACTTGCGTGTACCCGCCGTGCCCTCGACATCGCTACATCGTTTGTAAGCAATTTATCTCCCTCGAGAAGTAAATTTTTCAAAATATCTCTAATAACAAATCGCCAGTCGTAATACGTCTTGAAACAAAAACTAAAGCGAAGAAAAATCGCACCCAGTAAGTAGTAAGTACACGTATAAAATCCGCAATTTTCTCATACACTTTTCAAGAACGCAACATCGTCGAACAGAGTAAGAAAAAAATGTCGAAAAAAATTGTACCAGAATTTTTAAACCCCGTAACCCCTAATCTGGCACGAAAAAATAACCTTACTCAAATTAACCTGCTGGCAACCCTTTTAATAAATTTGCTTTTAAGCTGCACTCATACTGGCGGGTATCTATGGTATGTAATTTACAACTTTATACACATTTACGTTGATGGTACAGTAACTACGTCGAATACCCTAACAAAAGGTATAAGATAAATATGACGATTTTTTTTTCCGCCGTTCTATTCTCCTACATATAGGTATACTCTTCGTGGAGCGTAGCAATATCGTGTCGTGAATTCCAGAATGAAAGTAATATGATATATACTTTCGAATTCACCCTTCTGTAATTTTTATATTTGGAAAAAAATCGAGTGGGTTTTACTGCAACGAAAACGCCCTTTCGAAAACGTTTCAGGTCTTTTTTTCTCTTTCTTTCTTTCTCCATATCTGGAATCGAAACGAGAATAAATGAAATTTCAAAATCATCGTCCGACACATAGCCTAGACCAGATACTCGTACGTATTTCTACGAAATGAAAGATGGTTGGACATCGTAAGTATATAGATGTGCTTCACTTCCTAGCTGTATTGTGTGATTGAGAAAATACTAAATAAATATTTTCATCGACGTACGTTCCATAAGGATGTAGATTATGGGGGAGTTCATCAGTTAAACGTGTCTTTACTGATTTGAAATACCTATAGAAGGGTGAAATGAATGATTGTGGAAAACTGCACGGAAAAGTCTTATTTTTAGAAAATATCTCCGGTCTGATAAAACGACGATAAATCTTATAGGGTAGACCTTTTAACATATGTAAGATCGTCGTTGCGTGTTATTCAATGGATAGAAAAAGAGAAAAGACTCGTAATATAATAGAGCAAAAATAACTCGATGAAAAATATAATTTCTTAAAGGGAAGACTCTTGTAGCAGTTAATGTATACAGAAGGTCCATATTGTATAAGTAATGAACAAAAGGTCTGGAAAAACTGACGTTTCGTTCGTCGCGTTCCTTCTTCGCTCGGTTCGGGGTTTACTTAAAGCTAATCTAATAATACCGGGTGACGTTTGCAAATTGACGCCGCCAAGACGTGCTGAAAACCGCAGCATACGAAAGTGTTCGGCGAAATCTGCCATCAAGTACATATTATCGCGGATAGAAAATAAGAGAAAAGGAGTATACGCAATCAATAAACTAGTCATATAAAAGTTTCGCGTCACTTTATATTCCCAAATGTACGACTATAAGAAACGAAAAACACATCCGAGTCATAACCCCTTTTCGCCGACTACACGTCTATGCAAAATAGCATAAAATTGAAAAGAAATTTATTCAATAGCGAACGTTGTGTCGACGCAATTTTATTCTCATCAATTTAGAAAATACTATACAAACTCGTGAGCCTATGCCACGCCACGTCGCGAAATCCAAAATAAATTCACCCCGTCACCAAAAGCTCGTCAATGTACCTTCGTCCTGTACATACACAAACACCAGAAGCTGTGGTCATTTCGGTACTTGAAAAAATCACTTTTTTCGTGTTTTTTTTCTTTAATTAACACTAAAAAATCGAAAAGAATGTTTTGAGAAATTTTTCATAAAATGGTTTTATGATGGATATATTCACTCAAACAGATCATTGGTGATGATTTTCCACCCTTAACCCCCCCCCCCTCCCCGATCATTTTTTCAGAAATTTGCGGAAACGATGAAAAATCGTCAATGATGATTGTAGGGGTAAAATTTATCTATATTGAGGCCATTTCAGGAATAATTTTCTCAATTTTTTTTTACATTTTTTGTTAAAAATTTAAAAAACAAAAAAATCATTTTTTTGAATAATTACCTCTGAAAATGGCTGTCAATGATATTTTTGTAATACGAAGACCATTTTCACAAAAAATTCGTTGTCAACTTTTCAAAATTTTTTCAACCAAATCAGATTCCAACCCTTTGGTACCCCTGAAAAAACTACTGGATGAAATTACAATATTTTCAGTTCGTTAAAATGTACTGGGTGTCCTTTTTAGAAATCTCGAAAAAATTTACCTCGAAGAAAAATTCATTTCGAAAATACGAAATATTGAAAATTTACAAATTGAAATTTTTTGAAGTGGAAAATGTTTCTATGGAGTGGGGAAAATTTCAATTCGGAAATAACATGATGTCAAACTGTAAAACCTGAAAAGTGAAAATATGCCTGATAAATATACAAACAACTTTTTGAAAAAAAAAAATCAAAAAATTTTCAAGAAAATTATTAAAAAGTTTTCCCTATATTTAGGGAATACAGTCATCCCCCCCCCCCCACAGCAATATTTCCACTTTGGAAAATTTTAATTTGTAAATTTTCAAAATTTCGTATTCCCAAAATGAATTTTGTTTCGAGTTTAATTTTTTCGAGATTTCTAAAAGGGACACCTGGTATATTTTAACGAACTGAAAATAATGAAATTTCATCCAGCAAATGGTTAAGGGCAATTGAATATGGAGCAAGAGTTATGCCTCGTGGGTGAAATTTCCCCAAATCACCTTTCTTTTTAAAAAGTGCAAAACGATCCCTCCTCACGCCATTTCTATCAAATCAGGAGGTGGTAATTACGAAGGAAATTACGTTTCGTTGTCGGCACCGAAGGGGGCAACGAAGGAAGTGAAAATTGCATTAGCATTTGTCTACAAATTATATCTACGCTATTATACGTCATTTCGATTAAATCCGACGACAGATTGGCGCTTTTATTGTACATCCATACAGTTGAAAACATGGCAGCGGATTTTTTTTCCCTTTTGGATCGCATACTACAATAAACAACCCCCCAAGGAGACGTAATATCGAAATGGACATTCGGATAACTTTCATTACTTATGATTATTAATTACTCGCCGAGCTAGTAAAAAGTATAAAGATGGTGGCGATGATTAATCGCACAACTGGCGTTATTTTTGATGCAATAGGTTCACTCAAGGATGGTAAAAATATTTTGATATGAAAAATGACGTCCGACGCGTTTTGTTTCGGGTAATTTACTATTGTACTATGGACTAGTTTGGTGGCCACAAAAGATGCCATTTTTTTGACTTTTTTTGCTGAGGCTCGAGGTTTTATCTTGGCTCAAATTGCAATAAACGAGATAGAATTATTGAGCTAACTCATCGAAAGTTAGGTAAATGGCTGTTTGAAAAAAAATTATGCATTTGAAAATAATGCAGGAATAAATTAAAGTTTTTCAGTCTTTATGTCTTTTTAAAAACTTGTAAAATTTTAGGTATACCTATATCTACCCCTATTTATCTTGTTTCATAATTTTTATAACCGAAAAGTTCCATGAATTGAGTTTTCGTCAATCATTCTAAAGAAATTGATAGGTATATTTATTCATCATTCATAAGTTGACAATCGATATATCGCTTTATCAATCGCATTTTGATAATTGAAATATTGATGTCTCTTTTTTAATCGATATATCGATTTATTGATTGCATATTCATCACTTTCTTGAGATCAACATCGATTTCATCAAAAAATGGAATGATCAAAAACTTTTGAAAATAGATATGTATTTGTATCAATTTTTTTAAATTGATAAATCGACCCTTCAATAATAGATGAACCGATTTATCCATCACGTGATTGGGGTATAATTACCCCCCCCCTCCAGGGCCAAAAAAGTAAATTTCAACTCATAAAAATTGTTTCCATCAATTTTGAATTCAATATTTCAAAGATATAAATATGTTCACCCATTATTTAATCAAAAATCACCCATGGCCAATTTCTTTTTTTCAATGAAAATTTGGGTGAAAATTTTTGATTTTTGATACAAATTTTCTTTTTGACATTTTCGGCAGTGTATTCGAACTATAGACAGTATAAGTAAGACTGAGCACTCAGTGTTAAAAAAGTTTCTGTTACGCTGGACGTGGACGTTAGAGGGCGCTCGCGCATAGGTTTTGTAGTGATTATATGGTTAATGATATGTCTTTCTCTGTTTTCTTTTAATTACTCAAAATTTTGAGTGAGCACATAGGTGTTTGAGGCATGAAAAAATATCTACTTTTCATGCTCTACAAGATGGAATTTTTTCCAAAGTCCTAGCGCCAACGGTTTAAAAGTTATAAAAGCTCAAAGTTTGAAAATTTTGAACAATCGTAATTTTTTCAACTTAACATTAAAATTACTCAAAATTTTGAGTGAGCACATAGGTGTTTGAGGCATGAAAAAAGATCTACTTTTCA
>FIZU01064091.1:0-24116 GCA_900064475.1 Pseudococcus longispinus
TAAACCCTGGTTAGGTCTTTTCAATTTTTTTTTTTTTTTTTTTTTTTGAAAATTGTTAATTTTTCACGTTTTGTTATCAGTTACCTAGCACTATACTACGAATAGAGCAAGAAGAGTATAGGTATGCAACCACAACCAGTTTCAAAGAGGTGCTGGTGCTGGATGACGTCACCAGGGCAGTGTGATGTTAGCCCAAACCGAACTCGAAACCGAAAACCCGAAAAAACCCGATTATTTTGACAAAACCTGAAAAAACTCTGAAACCCGAAAACTGAGACCCAACCCCGAAACCTGAAACCCATAACCTCAAACCCGAAACCCGAATGATGGATCAGATTTCGGGGTTTCAAAGTAAAAATTTATTATTAGGTACACGTTTTTACGTAATAAGACAGGTTTTTACGTTTAAAAAACAGAAACAGAAACGTAAACTGATTATGCTGCGGTTGGAAAATGGAAATATACCTATGTCAGATCATCGCGTTATCTACATTTAAAATTTTTTATCTTGCATCATTTTATAATTTATTGCTAGCTCTTTACTTTTTTTCATGTATCCAGGGGTGATAGCCCAAACCAAACCAAACCAAACCAGACCAGAAAAACCCAGATTAACTTTCAAACCCTGAAAAGATGAAACCAGAAAACCCGAACCCAAAACCCGAAAAAAGTCGTTCAGGGTTAACACCGCCGGTGTGAACTTGAACCCATTGATTTTACGAGCTTGAAAAAACTGAACAGAAACCAGAAACCATTGATTTTACAATTTACAATCAGTGCAAAAACTGAAAAACACCGATATTTTTTCAGTTTTTCAGCCTGAACTGAAAACTGAACCAAAACTCGAACCGATATAGGCCAAATCGGTAGCCTAAATTATAACCTGAACTGAAAAACAATTAGTTTTTCATTTCAGTTCAAAAATGCATTGCCTATTTGCTTCATTATTCGTTCTTGTTGCAACGTGGCTTATATCTAGGTAAAAATTAAAAATTTGAAACATTTTCAGGAAAAAAGTAAAAACAATAAAATTAAATTTTTTTCCGTGAAAAATTTCATATTATTTTTTTTTTAAACGAATGATATTATATTTTTATTCACAATTTTTCAAAATGTTCAAGTGTTTCTTTTCTTTTTTTATATTTTTCTGGTTATGTTTCTTTTCTTTTTTTATATTTTTCTGGTTATGTTTTTTATTGTAATTGTAAGGTATGAACATTAGGGTAGAGCGCGAAAAAAAACCAAATCTCAGATTTTCACCAAATTCAAGGGGGGGGGGTCATATTTAGTTGAGGTGCCACGCAGGTGGCATTACCCAAAAGTAGCCAATAACCGTGTTTTTTTTTCAAGTTACCCCACTTTGAGGCCACCTAGCTCCGCTCCCCCTTTGAGCTAGAGGTCTAAAATTGTCTATGGTTCATTTTCAACTGAATATAAACTACCCCCTTGAATTTGATCAAAATCCGAGATATGTTTTTTTCGAGCTCCGCTCTAATGAACATGCTTCATAAAAAATCCTCAATATTTTAATAAAACTTACTGATATTGTTCCAGTTACAATGGGTGTTTCCGATGATCCACATCATTTTCGTGATATTTCCGATTCCTTAGAGTCAGATTTGGAAAATGGAGATACAGTAACTTTCTCAGAGTCAGAATCGGATGATGGAAATACAGTAACTTCCTCAGAGCCAGAATCGGATAATGGAAATACAATAACTTCCTCAGAGCCAGAATCGGATGATGGAGATACAGTAACTTCCTCAGAGCCGGAATCAGATAATGGAGATACAGTACCTTCCTCAGAGCCAGAATCGGAATCGGGTAAGGAAGATACAGTAACTGTACCCACGTACAGAAAAAATATGTTTTACAATACAAATCATAAACGACGAGGTGTAGCCGTAATCTTCAATCAAGAATATTTTGCAAAGCATTTAGAATTACAACCCCGATCTGGAACAAACAAAGATTGTGAAAATCTAGAAGTAATTTTATCAACTTTAGGATTCGAAATAATTATACATAAAGATCTCAATGTCAGGAATCTGATTTCTGAAATTGACAAATTAGGGGGAAATGACTTCAGTGATTGCGATTGTCTTTTGATTGTAGTGTTAAGTCACGGCAAAATGGATATGATTTATGCTCATGACTCTGTGTACTCTCCGAACCTTCTGTTTGACCCATTCACTCCTGATAAATGCCCATCTTTAGCTGGAAAACCAAAACTTTTTGTGATCCAAGCAGGCCAAGGGAGCCAATTCGATGATGGAATCGATGTAAAAACTATACAAGTTTATTCTAACCCCTCCCATTCCAATTATCGAATTCCATTAAAAGCCGATTTTATGGTCGCTCATAGCACCATATCCGGATATAACTCGTGGAGGAATACCACAACCGGATCTTGGTTTATACAAACATTTTGCACTGAATTGACAAACAATTGGGAAACGTTAGATCTCATGTCCATTTTAACATTAGTAACTATCAAGGTTGCTATTGATTTCGAATCGAATACTGAGAATACTTCCTTCAACAAAAAAAAACAGATACCGTGTGTTCTTTCCATGTTGACTAGATTCTTAAAGTTTGCACCTAAAGAAATCGGAGATAATGCAACTTGTAATGATGGTTCGTAGTGTGTTAATTTTCCTTAATCGAAAATCGTAGTAATGTGGATAATATTGTATCAATTTTATTGATGAATTGTTTCCATTAGATAATTTTATGACTTCCTTATCATTTACGAAGTTTATTATTTATATTTATACACTCTCTTTTACAGGTTGTACCTAGGTAGTAGGTATACCTACATACATTATAGATTAAATTTTTATATAGTCTGTTTTGGAAGTCGTCTGCCATGTGCAAGATCTGAATACAAAAATTGTTCATTTATTCAATGTACTTACAATTCATTCTCAGGATTGCACTTTTTAAAAGAATTTTTTCATTTCAAATTATTTTAATATTAGGAAAAAAAGTACGATATAAAAATTCGTTCAATTTTTAAATTACTACCCATTCCCAAGATTGAAAATTTGTTTTAATTCGATTTTTTTTTTGAAAAGAAAGTCCTTTAAAAATTTGAGATGTACAACATGTTTATCTGATATTTTTTAGTGGTACCCTACTGTAAGTTTAAATTTCGCGTATGGCAGACGATTCCCGGAACACCCTGTGCAACAAAACAAACGAAACGTCTTTGATTACAGTTTATCTAGATAAAATTTGTGATCGATGATGTAAAAATTTGTACTACCTATTTGAAAACATGTCGTGTTTTTTGTTACCCACTATTATATTGGTAAATATTGTTTTTATTCCCAATAAAATAATGATTTAGATGTGTACTTTTTTTTTCTATTGATATGTATTTGAGAAAAAATTTAAGAAAGCAAACAAGCTTTGAAGATTCCTTGAGCAAAGGACAACATTGAAAAAACCGAAGTTCGTTTGAAATGAAACCTCTTTCGAATGAGTAGAGGTAGATAGAACAGGCTCGCCAGACCACTACCTCAGTACTCACGACCAAAAATAATACATGGAGTGCCGGAGGGTAAGTTGGTGCATTGGGGCAAGATGATTTTCGCTAAATTCTGTTTAATGGCAAGTTATTTAGTAACACTGATACTTGTCATCAGTCAACAATTAGAAAATGATAATTTGCAGAAAATTCTACGTCATGCAGTTTAATATTTAAATAGATAAATTACAGCGATTTATCTAAATTTGAGGCTACAACTATAATTTTTTGGCCACCTTTAATAAATAATAGTAGGTTTTATAGAGTGTGAAAATGAAAAAATACAAAAAATATTGACAGTAGGAGGATATAGATAAATAAGTCTTTCCATATTTCATTAAGAAAATGTTCCTTTAAACGCACTAAACCACGAGTACCTAATTCATTGATATCGAATTCTTATTGGTTGAGGACAATTTCTCGTTTTTAGTATTTCAAACTTTGTCTAAACGAAACCACGATCTCTTGTACTTTTATTTCACCTGTTCATATATTTAGTGAGTTTTTGTCTCTTTAATTTCATTATTTAAAAAGAAAGTGTTATAGATAATTGTTTTAAAAAAAATTTGTTCTACCTCTTTATATGATTTCGGTAGTGACCTTTCGTCTCTTTAATTTTGTTATTTATTATAATAAGAAAAAAACTGCTATCGAAACCAGTATAAAATGCAATAAAATAAAAAACGATTGTTTTAATGAACTAATTTCAACGTATGTATTTACAATGGTAATCATGTTTTTCTATATCTACTCAAAACCATTTTTCCTCGTGTGGTAAGATGGCGAAATTCCACATTTTTGATATATTTTCTCTTCAAAAATGGATTAAAAAATGTCCTCAAATGAACGCAAATAATTATTTTGCAATTACTCTTTTTAATTACCTACTGCTGAATACTATACAGAAATTTGAATCTGGTTTGAACATCAGGTTTGTCATCTTGCTCCCTCCCCTGTGCTCTATGTATTTGGTAAGTATTTAATTTTACTAGAAAAAAAATAGGTGAAATTGAACTCGTTTTTAAAAAATAATACATTAACTACTTGACATCACGAAATATTTAAGTACCTACATATAAAAATGGATAACATATGCTGCTGCAAAAAATAATAAAATCAATTTGCCAAGAATTCACAGAAGAATTTATACTTTTCAATCAACTTGGTCTCGTTGAAACTAGAAATATTAGATTAGCTATGGAAATATAAATCCTAAAAATAAAAAAATGAGTTTACAATCGAATAAAACCCATTAAAATGAGTTAAAAGTGATTTTATTGGATATAAAAAAATTCAGCACAAGCTGCGTGATTTTATCAACGCCCTTGAAAAATTCTAACACTCATCTTTCATCAATATTTACATCGTTATTACTAGTACAATGAAAAATATCCGAGTATTTCTGGAAAATTACGTAAAGAAATGGGAATTTTATTTCGGGGTAGAATTTTTCGTAGAAATTTCTCCAAATGACAACGAGTCAATCTCCCTTTCATTCCTCCTTCTTCCCAAATCCAAATTGAATAAACACGAAACGACATCGTTTAAATAATACAATTATAATAAACGAATTTATGTCAAGAGCTTGGTGGAAATTGAGCAAAATTACCCGCTACATCGACTTAATTATTTATAATGCTAAATTTTATTACACTACTGGAATTATTTAGGCTAAGGCTACATCCTCCACACCGTCGTACTAAGCTGTGTTCTAAACGAAACATTCCCTTTCTTAGTCATTTTTCAAAACAAAACACCAATTGGACATTTGGCAAAAAAAAATTTCCAAGCTAGAAAAAAAACAAGTATTCAAATTTCAAGCATCGATTGCAAATCCACCAGAAATTACCCATATCGCGAATGAACAACCATAAACACCATAGGTACAGTGATCTTGAGAATCATACAAGCTTGACGATGTGACAAAGATTTTTAGGCTAATGTCCAACATTATTTCGTTCAGAAATAGAGTAACTTGGTTACTTCAGTGACGGAGTCGAGAATCTAAATGCTGAGTTAGATGGTGACGTCAGCTGGTATGTTACTATCGCGTTACCTATAATTGGCTGCCATCGTTATCCTATGTATATGGTAAAGAACACCCCCGCCATCTAAATGAAAATGTTTGAAATTTTCTGCATGGCTGGAACTTCTGCTTAGGCAGTTGCACCATCTTCTTACCCCCTCCCCAGACCTCAATACTTCCACCAATCAAATATTCGCAATGTATGCGTTTGAGCATTAAGTAAGTACTTGAATATTTTTCCTAATTGCCAAAACAATGAACTTTACAATAAGTAGACTCAATCTTTTGGTAATTTAGAAATTGATTTTGTTATCACGAAAAGATATAAATAAATTTTACTCGTTTCGAGGAGAAAGTTACTATAAAATTATATACGATAAGTGGGCTTTTGGGTTGACAATGACGTATTCAAATCGTGAAAAAAATTGTTATTTATTTACACAAGATTTTTACTGCGAATTTCGACGAATAAAAAAAGTAGAAAAATATAGACAATTATTGTGGCAAAAAATCATGAAATTAGTTGAAATTACGATTAAAAAATACAAGAGAGTTCGAAACTGCCCAAACAGTATAATTTGATTATGACCTACCTACCTATCTACCATTTTACAAGTTACCTACCCGATCATTAAAGATGATGAAAATCGTCTTTACAATAAAACTCTCATCTATTTCAATCGATTTCAATACAAAAACGACAAAATTTCTACAAAAATCAACCAAAAATCGTATCTACTCTCCAAATTAGAACAATGCGAACAAAGGGCAGCCTTTAATTACTTTAATCGTACATTCGATATGACCAAGGCACACAAACGAACGTAAACTTCGTACAAATTCACAAACAAACCGCGTACAATATCATTTTACGAAAACCATCACAAAATATTCGACTGATAACATTTTTGTGTCCCCTCTGATCCGTCGTTTTCGAACTAAGAATAGGAATCGTAATGCTGATTTTAGGTGAGCCGAGGAGCGCGAAGGGGGTTCGTTCTATGTTCATTTTTGGAACAGTGTTGGTCGCGGAGATCTAGTTCGACCTCGGAGTACGTTAACGAAGAGTTGTTCGAAAAACTGTGTGCGGTTTGTGTGGAGTTTGAAGTGATTCTTTTCGGTTTATTTCAGGTATGTACCTATTTAATTATCCGATCGATTAATTAATTTTTTCATAAGTTATAAGCGAATTGATGTTGGCAATCGTGAGTTTATTATTCGACTAAAAAACGTAAAATTTCACCCATTTGTATTCTAGAAATGGTGTTTTTGGTCCAACAATATGATAGATGCGGTATTTAAATTGGGCGATTATTTTTTTTAATTGAGGGCTTATGAAATGTAAAATTCGTGTCGAGAATATTTAACGATGGTGGCTCGAAAAAAGGGCATTTTGAGGTATATTTTCACGAGGTAAATAGAGAGGTAATTTTTGGCCATAGATACCTTCGGTATTTTACAAAAGAATTCGCAAATGCAATAAATTTACTCTTTAGAATTACTATACAGGCTCGTTGAAACATTTAGCTATTCGAAATCTATTTATTTTTACATCCACACATGACGTAATTACTGCATCTCGGTGAATGGAAGAGTTAATCAAAGCGGGGGGTAAAAAAAAGTCTTAGATGTATTTCAAAGTACCTATTTATATTTATTTCTTCGTACGATGATAACATTTGAACCAAATGAGTCATTAAATAGTTCTTGGAGAGATATTGAAACGATTCGTTATCATTTGAAAATATTATTCGATGAGAATTTATCATTACTCAGAAATAGGCATATTTTGTTTCGAATTTTTCTCGTGAAAATGATGAAAAAATTTACCCGAGTTCGAAGTAGAACTTTTTTACGAGATTAATTGCTTTTCTGAAACGAAGAAGGAATTTGATGGGTTTCCAAAAACCAATGAAACGAACCACCTGCAAATTGAATTCGATTTGTGGAATTTAATTTTAATTTTAATTTCGTCTAATACCTAAACAAACATTCTTAGCTTATTCGTTCAATTGGTTTAATGAATTTTGATCAATGGATAGAATCACGATGTGCTTATATTTTGCCAATTTTATTATTAGATTTCGTGCTTAGTTTCAATCTGCTTCGTAAAATGTAAAAATGTTTTAAAAGATGGGTAATTTGTATTATTTAAGGGGACATTTATCGAGTTAGGTAGGTAGAAGTACGAGAGAGGGGATGGTTGAGCAATCATTGGCTTTAGATTCGAAATATCAGAGCTGACTGATTGATTAATCGATGAAAGAATGAAATATAATGAAACGTCGTTAGCTACGTAGGTAACTCTATACCTTAAGGGTGTTTTTATTCTTTTGGCTAATTCAGTCACATTTTGTTCAATTTATTTACAAATTTGCCTAGTGTTTAGATACATAGGTACCTATTTAGTTATTTATGATTAAAATTCGACATATTTTGTACAATTTTTTTCTACAATTTGAGTTCAATTGTCCACCAAAACACCAAAAATCGAATCTATTCAAATAGATAGTCAAGTAGATGGATAGATAAGTTCTAATTTCTCCAATTTATTCCATTCGAATCAGCTCATCGTATTAAAAAAAGACATACCAGTTTAAAAAACATTCGAATCATAATTCTTGCTCCATTTTTGAACAAACTCATTCAGACAAAACAAATTTTAATACGGTTTTAATCTCGCATACCGTAACCAGCGCTGACCGCGAGTCACTCGAAAAGTTGGCACTGATTCGCGCAGATCTGATTTCATTCGCACTGACCATCCCAACGCTATGTCGTTTCCTATGGTACACAATACATCTCATCTGAAATTCTCGAGCTAGCGCTGAAATAAAAAATCCAGCCATAAGTAGGTACCTACTCGTACGTCGAATTCCCACAAACGAAATCGAATCTGCGATCCGATGATGCAAATGAACAAAAATCGAAAAGCTTCGCGATGGTGAAGTTTATTAACATGTTTTAATGAGCGGATGTAAAGGACGTGTGAAATGTTCTTATGTTAAAATTACAATATTTGGGTCGAGTTGGCTGTGCTCCGTTTCCAACGTCTTGCTTAATATACAATTAGCCGACTGCCCACATTCTGTTTTTAAAGAACATTTTTTTTTTTAGATTTTTATCCTATCAATTTACTTTTTAAAGACATTCTCGTTATTTGCTTCTGATACGAATAAATAATGACTACTGGTATTTACTTTAGCGAGAAATTCACGATATTGGGGGAAATTCGTTTTGCGGGCGGTGCCGGGTGGAGGGGGGCAAGGGTTGAAATATTTCCAGCATTTATTTGTTTTGGGGCATCATTATTGGCGGAGGTTTAATTGGACGAGAGATGAATTTTATTGAAAATATGCTCCATTTTTGTGAAAAATCATCTCAACGGGTTAGGAGAGGGGAGGTTAATTGGAAATGTGGATTCGATCAACAAGAATTTAATTCGTGTCGAATTTTAAAGCATTTTTTTGATAAGTCATCTCCTCCTTTGAAAATTTTTTTACCTTTTGCAGTATCTTTGTTAATTCTTCGATTTTTTTATCTCTTAGGAAGGAGGTAGAACAGAAAACTAATCAAAATGGACGCCATTAAGAAGAAAATGCAGGCCATGAAGATGGAGAAGGATGCGGCGATGGACAAAGCCGATACCTGCGAAGGACAGGCTAAAGATGCCAACCTCCGTGCCGATAAGGTTGCCTATCCTATTCTTATTTCTTCACATACCTACCCAAATATGGTTCAGCATGTTGATTTACCAACCTTTGATAATTCTAGGTTATGGAAGATGTCCGAGAAGCCCAAAAGAAACTCGCCCAGGTCGAAAGCGATCTTGAATTATCCAAGAGGAAATTGGAAGAGGCCAACAAAGACTTAGACGAAAAAGAAAAAGCCCTCACTCAAGTTGGTTCATCGATATTAAATTATTCAATAAAGAATAATTACCTATTTCTAAAATAACATCATATTCCAGGCTGAAAGTGAAGTAGCTGCTTTGAACAGGAAAGTCCAAATGATTGAAGAAGATTTAGAACGATCTGAAGAAAGATCAGGCACCGCTACTGCCAAATTAGCCGAAGCTTCCCAAGCTGCCGACGAATCAAAACGGTACTTGAAAGAGTGAAAATTAACTCGATTTTGAATTCGTGTAGATCATTTTTCACATTCGAGATTTTTCTGCGCAGTATGTGCAAAGTATTAGAAAACAGAAGTCAGCAAGATGAAGAAAGAATGGACCAATTAACCAATCAATTGAAAGAAGCCAGACTTTTGGCCGAAGATGCCGATGGAAAATCTGATGAAGTGAGGATTTTTTTATGTTGGAAAATCGTGCCCTATTTATTTGATTTTTTTGAGGTGTAGAAGGAGGGAGCGTATTTGCACGAATATTTTCATAACGAGTTTACAATGTCTTTTCGCAGGTTTCCAGGAAGTTGGCCTTCGTTGAAGATGAATTAGAAGTAGCAGAAGATCGTGTAAAATCTGGTGACTCGTGAGTATCTAAAATGAAATGTTTGCATATCTAATTTGAGCTAAAATAAATCAAATTGGAGGAAAATTTGGCAACTTTGGAGTAGAAAGCATATGTTTGAACTTATGAAAATTCGAATAAGATAAAAAAAAGAATTCTCAGCAGAACGGATGGAAATTGCATTTTAAAAATTTCCAAGTCCGAATTACGAACTGGTCAAGTTTATTTTTTAAAGTAGGTCTGAAATAGTTAATCCTTTTGTGGCCAGGACCAGGAAAGATCTGATGAATAAAATTTAAACATAATTTTCAGTAGTAAAAATTGAATTTCACACAGAAAGTGGAATCAAAATTATCTACTTTAATTTTCTTGTTTGAAATTTGCTAATAATTGAGAAAAAATTGCATTCAATAACTCACCTTTAAAAAGTAAAGAGATGTAGGTAGTGAAAATTTTTCAATTTCATCCCCTCCAGTTTTTTTATGATTACAATTTAAGAAAAAGAGAAGTTGAAATTTGAAGTTTGCAATTCAGATACAAATTCAAGGCTCCAAATGACCAAAAATTGAAAATTTTCCTACTTTTAAAAAATACTAATAAGTAATAAACAAAAAACAAAATGAAGAGAATGTATTTCGATTTGGAGTGGAAATTCGCACAGGAAATCTGCTTTCAAAGTTTTTCAGAATTTCAACGACAATTTTTGGGAAAATGGTGTAGTATTGTATTTGAAGGAATGAGTGAAATTTTGTCAAATTCTACTTCGTGCCTTATTCAGCGAATATTTTTGAGAAAAAATTTTAATTTACTGCATTTATTGAGCAGGAATAAATACATAAAATGTTTGGTGGTAAAATTTAGTTCGAAAACAATTTTTGAAAAAATCTTACACCTTGGCAATCATTTTCTCAAAATTTTCATCTTTGATTCTTGTTAAAAGATCAAGGTAAGAGTGAAAATTTTTCGAACATCGTTTGCAAGGAACTTTCAGAAAATAATGAGATGAAAAATTTTCACCCTTGAGTGGGTACTTTTATTTTAGCACAGGAATCGTTATTTTTCGAAAAACATTGGTTAATCTTGAAAGCTGATTTCTTGTGCAAATTTTCAGTTCAAATCAAAAATCTTCTCATAATCTCATTTTAGACATGGATATGTCTTATGGCTGGGGTCAATCCTAAAATTTTGTCCATTTTTTTTGTCGATTTTTCGTGTCCCGAAAAACCGTCACGAAATTTCTTGACGATGACTTTTAGACATTTTGTCGGACAGTTTAGATTTTTTCCAGACATTTTGTCAAACTTTTTTGAATTTTGAAAATTTTCAAGATTTCCATTAACTTTTTGAACTTGGAAAAGTAAAAACCGATACGAAATTCCTTGGCGATACTTTTAGACATTTTGTTAGACTTTTTTGGATTTCCATTGACTTTTTGAACTTGAAAAATTTCAGAAATAATGCTGACTTTTAAACATTTTGTCAGACAAACAATTAAAAATTTTTTCAACTTGAAAAATTGACTTTCTAACATCTTGTCAGACTTTTTTGAACTTGGAAAATATTCAAAAACTCAAATTAATTTTTGGACTTGGAAAATTTCAACTTTATGAACTTGAAAAATTTCAAGAAAGTTCAAATTAGTCATTTTGTCAGGTAGCTTTTTACCTAACACTGATTTTTAGACATTTTGTGAGACTTTTTTGTACTTGCTGATTTTTAGACATTTCGTCAGACAAATCAAGTTATATACGTACTTTTTGAACTTAGAAAATTGAGTTCTAGACATTTTATCTGACTTTTTGAACTTTGAAAATTTCCAAGATAATGCTGACTTTGCAACATTTTGTCAGACAAGTAATTGAGACTTTTTGAATTAAGAAAATTGTAGATATTACGCTGATTTTCAAACATTTTGTCAGACTTTTTTGAACTTGTAAAATTTTCAATTTTATAGACTTGAAAAATTTTAAGAAAGTTTAAATCAGACATTTTGTCAGTCAGCTTTTTATCTAAGGTTGACTTCTAGATGGACTTTTTTGAATTTGAAAATTTTTTTAGATTTCTACTAACTTTTTGTGCTTGGAATTGGATTTTGAAAATTTTAATTTTTCAAAAAAATTCTATTATGAAATTCCATCACAAAAATCAGTTACGATCACTTTTGCATATTTTGTTAGACTTTTTTGGACTTGAAAAATGTTTCAAAATTCAAATGACTTTTTGAACCGTCAAGGAATTTTCTCAAGTCCATGAAAATTTTTTTAAACCAAAAATTAATGTGAGTTCATAAAAATTTTCTAAGTGCAAAAAATTCTGACATAATGTCTGAAAGTCAATTTTCGAAGTTGAAAAAATTCGAATTGTTTGTCTGACAAAATGATTAAAAGTCAGCACTATCTCTGAAATTTTCTCAAGTTTGAAAAGTCAATGGAAATCTGAAAAACTTTATAAGTTCAAAAAAGTCTGACACAACGTCTAAAACTCATCGTCGAGGAATTTCATGACGATTTTTATGGACACGAAAAATGGACAAAATTTTAGGATTGATTCCAGCCATAAGACATATTCACGTCAAAAAAACTTGGCAATTATAAAAAATTGAAAGGGGAAAAATAAACATTTTTGCCGAGTAGTTGAGTCCAGTTTTTTTCAATTTATAGGAAATCTCATACAAGAAAATGAAAGTAGGTAATTTTGATTCGATTCTATTTCCTGTGAGAAATTTTAATTTTCATTGGTAAAAATAAACGCAGGCATTAAATTGACTTCAGTCTACACGATTCAATGAAAATTTTTTAAATTTCATCCATCAGATTTCTTCTGGTCACAAAAAAGTTGAATAGCTGGCAAGTATATGAATTTTATTTACCAAAAGTTTAGTTGATTGATAAATACATGGACTTTTGTCTACCTCAATAAACTATACCTAACTTAGGTCTATTTCAAATGATAACAGAGTTATAGGTACCTAGGTACTTGGACACTCGACGAACCAATTGGTTTTCTTCTTTCATATTTAAACGGTTGTGTAAAAAATTCTCTAATTTTAGATATAGTTCGTCATCTACTGAAAAGTTTTCAAAAACAGTGATGCCTGTTTTTGATCTTTTTATACTTATTTTTCAATTGAATAATTACTTTACTGGACTATTTTTCTGATAAGATACATTGGTAACTATCTGCAAGTGATAAAGATTTGTGTCTGTCTCAGAATTTTCAACTGGGTAATTTTTCTCACCATATTAAAATCTTAAAAAAATATATATATTCGTTTGAGTGTAAAAATTGATAACATAGGTAATTAGATACCTACTCAGTAGGTATGTAATCGAATTTTCTACTCAGTAGGTACTTGTAATTCCTTAAATATGTATTCTTCTGTTCTGATGTAATGGAAATTTCATTCAAAAAAATGTAGGAATTAATTAATCATCTAGGTTATATTCTCGTATATGTAAAATGGATCATTTTAGATAACCTATTCATTATTTTTACAGTAAAATTATGGAATTAGAAGAAGAATTGAAAGTCGTAGGAAATAGTTTGAAATCATTGGAAGTCTCGGAAGAAAAAGTAATCAATCCGAATTTTTTTTCGTTCGCAAAATATTTCTATAAAGAACCATTCACTTACATACCCAATCTTACATTTTTTTCACAGGCTAACCAACGTGTTGAAGAATACAAACAGCAAATCAAATCCTTAACCGTAAGACTTAAAGAAGTAAGTTTCCAGTATTTTAAAATTCTCCAATTTTTCACCCCTAAACCGATATTTACTCTTTTGAATACGTTTACAGGCCGAAGCCAGAGCAGAATTCGCTGAGAAGACCGTCAAGAAATTACAGAAAGAAGTTGACAGACTCGAAGGTAACCGAATTATGAGATATTGCTTCGCTATAATTAATTCAACTAATAAACGTCGAAATTGCTCGTACAATATTATTATCTATTGATACCGACTTAGTGCCTATGAAACGAAACATCAAAATAACACGTTATTTCATCGTTATTTTCTGCGAGACGACGTGAAGCTACGTTACTCGTGAATTAACACCTAATGCCATTTGCATTTGTTACAGATAATCTTTTCCAAGAAAAGGAAAAAACGAAAGCTATTTGCGACGATTTAGATTCTACATTTGCCGAGCTTACTGGCTATTAACTTACGCTTTATACTAAAATGCTTCATAATGCTTCGTTAGCTATAAATTAGCATGAATAATCTTTTATACAAGGTATTTTCAAACTGTTCTATTTCGTTATAATTTTAAAATTTTGTTATTGCGTTATCAATATTAAGTATAATCTTCATTAACCACTAATTTATTTCGTAAATGTATTCGTAGATAATTTTTTTTTGCATTTTTCAATTCAATGTACCATTTTATTATAAAAATCATGAAAAAATTTCAAAAATTATTTTTGCAAAAAAAGTAGGTACCATAAGGTATCTAAAATTTTAAGAGACCATCAAAGTAATTAAAAAATTTCAAATAACCGTTATAACTCCTTTCTCCCGAGATCAAGTTTTCTTTTAGGGAGAAAATTAAAAAAAATTATGGATATGGTTTCGGGAAATTTTTATTATTTTTTTTAGGTTTTAAAAATAAGCATAGCATAAAGCAAAGAAGAATTATCAAACATGATTTGCTAATTATCTACCTACTTTTTATTAAAATTTCACCGAAGGAAAATAAAAATGAATATTCTGTGGATAATGTTGAAATTTTAATTCAAAGAGTCATAATATAAGAACAAGAAATGTTCGAATATTAGAAATGGCTTTTCAGTAGAAAATCAATTTGAAAATGTCAATAAAAATCTTGAAAAAGTTGAAAAATGAGAGTTTAGTGAATAGTCAAAAATACTTAAAACAATCTAAAATATTACGAACTAGGTACCTACTAAAGAATTCAAAACAGTCAGTGATTTATTAAAATATCAAATAGGTACCTATTTTACATTTTGACTGAGAATAAAAATTAGTGAAATGCAAAAAATATAGATATAAGAATCAGACATTTCAATGAAAACTTAATGAAGAAATTTGAATAAAAATAAAAAATTTTGAAGAATGATTCAAAGATTGGAAATTTTTAGTTGAAAGTCATGAAATGTCTAAGAGACAGTGGCCTATCCAGACATGCAATAAATGAGGGGGGAAGGGGGTCTTTGGGGAAAAAAAGGAAATTTCAAGAAAATTTTTTTAAATACCTATCCATTATTTTATTAAAATAAGGGTATATATTGCGCCCTCGCTTCACTCGGGTGAAAAATTTTGCTGAAACGGGCATTTAAAAGCTTAAATTTCATCATTTTTTCCAACTTTTCGGTTGTCAAGGGAAGGGGACTGCAGATAGAAAATAATTTCATGTAATAAATTAAAAAAAATATCCATGATTTTGCCAGAATGAGCAAATTCCTTGATCCAAAATTTTTGCATTCAAAAGCTGAAACTTCAGAATTTTTTCCAACCTTTCAATTGTCAAGGAAAGTTTAGACTAGGGTGGATCCTCTTTTGCTTTTTTTTTGGAAACTTGAAGAGGAATCAAAAAAAAGTTACGGAGTGAAGTCAAAAAACGGTGGAAAAAGTTTCGGGTCACTGACTGCAACCCCTATTTTGCAAATGGGGTTCAAAATTTTAAAATTTTCAAAAATCTTAAAAAAGTATTTTTGATTTTTTTTTTTTGCGGGTAGTTAGTCGAGTAATGTTTCCATTGAAGAGTAAAAAAAAGTCTTCGATTATTCCAGATTTTTTCAGGGGTGGACCCATGGCTAAAATGGGTTTTTTCAGGTTATCTCAAAATTGAATAAAAACCAATCAACTTAGGCTACAAATGATTTAATCGGAATAGAAATTCAATTTTCACTCTAGATGCACATAGAACGAACTTCGATACCATTTCATTTTTTAGGTGTTCTCAAATTTCTTTTATTACACGAGATTTCTTGTTTCATATTATTTCACAATTTGAGAACCCCTCAAAAAAGAAAATGGTATCGGGGTTTGCGCCTGATGTGAATCTGTAGTGAAATATCGGTCAAACCATTTGTAATTTGTTTTTTTATTCGATTTCGAGATAATTATCCTCAAAAACAACCACTGTAGCCAAATACAAATACAAAAATCCTCTAAAAAAAACAGGATTTTTTTACTCTTCTCTGGTTACAATACCACCAACTTCTCGTAAAAAATCAAAAAGATTGGAATTTTTTTTTCAATTTTTGAAAATTTAAAAATTTTGAACCTCATTGTAAAATGAGGGTTCAAGTCAAAGGCCCAACATTTTTTTCATGACCTTTTGAAGTCATCCCACAAATTTTTTTTCGATCTCTTCTCCAACTTTCCAAAAAAAAAAAGGAAAGTCAAAAACGGCCCACTCTAGATTATCAAACTCTTTGAACTCCTTCGAAGGGCATCCGGCATCCCACACTAAAATATTTCATTTGAAAGCCATTTGCTCTCCCCATTTTACCTTCAAAACTACAGATACCTATTTAGATTTTTCATCCAAAAAAACATTTGATAGACACTATCTAATTACCCGTCTTTCGCAAAAGCTCGTTTATACAAAAAAAAATAAAAGCTTTAAATCCTCAGTTCGCAACTTTCTATCCGATCTAGGTGTAATCTAAAACCCCCAACAAAGTACTAAAATAACTGAAACGAATATCTTTTTTCTAATAAAATGAATAAAAAATTTGCCTCGAATTTTCTTTGTACTTATACGAAAAGCTTTGTATAACAAAGCATCATCCACGAAGACTAGAAGGCTACCCAACGTTGTATTTTTTTACACAGTCAAACAATGGTAATCTGTTTTATGAAGAACGTAGGTCTATGGGTAGGGAAGGGTACCAACTGTACCTACGCATACGTAATCCGAAGAAAAGAATGAAATAAAATATGAATTTTTCGTATCCTACTTTTTTACGTTGGAATATTTTTGATATAAAATAAACTACGACTTGTACGTACCATTTTCGATGAAAAAAGATCGGTAGGAAAACACCACTCGTCTTATATTCCTTCTCGAAAAAAAGCGAATAAACAACGAGATAGTTTGATTTGTAAAATATTCAAATAATGCTCTCAAAATACGGGTTCCATATCACCATTTATTTATTATTTTTGTAAAGAAAATTCCAATTATTTCTCGTTTTTTAACACGATTTTACCATTGTTACAGACGAACTCGGTCTCAACAAAGACAGATACAAGTCATTGGCTGATGAAATGGACTCCACATTCGCCGAATTGGCTGGTTACTAATGACAAACTACTTTATTGTAAACTTGAATCACTAAGAGACAATAAATGCTACAAGTTAAGATGTTTATTACTATTTTTTTGAAATTTATTCGATTTCTAAGCTATTTAACCAATTAAATACATACGTTTATTTTCAAATAGCATTTATCGATTTCGAATATTTTTTGTTTTGCGATCTACCATAAGTATATGATAACTAAAGTTTTAACGCCGGTTCGGTATACCTACGTACGCATATTTATAACAGAAATTCGAATTACCCTATAGTGTTTAACACCACTAATAATGTAATTAGAGTCGATTAACAAATTCATTTTTTTTAAATGACAATGGCAAACTTGTAAATATGAACATTTTTTCTTCGATTTTTGGTTTCTCTTGCAAGGATTTAAATTAAAATTTTTTTTTATAGTACACGAGTCAGATAGATGATTTTAGGTGTACTGTTCGTTATGTTTATTCACTTTATTGTTGAATCTTTATAAGTTGTAAATTTTATCGTAGCAGATTATCGAATAAATAATTTATTTATCAAATTGGTTTTTTAGATGCAGTTTCAACGTATGTAGGTGATTCGAACGAGAAAATTCTTTAGTGAAAAAATTAGTCAAAAATTGAATCTAAATTGGCAGATTTAATTTACGTAATTTTTTATTTCCGACGAAATTTTAATTCTGTTTTTATTTCTCACAGGCTAACAAAACGTTTAATGTCAAGTTCTCTCTTCCTTAAATTACGTAAGAAAGCAAACGTATTATTTAACGAACCTACACATCTACAGGGCGTTCCATTAGTAGTGCGCCGCCTTCAAACTAGAGATGCAGCTACCCAAACTACATAAGTGTATGCATGTTTGACAGTCTCAGGTTTGAAGGCAGTGCACTACTACCGGAACATTCATACAGTGTGTTTTGAGAGTATTTTTCTTCTTTCCATTTTATTGTAATATGGTAATTAAAATAAAAAGGATTAAAATGTTTTCCTCTAGCAATTATCAGGGATGGTGGTCCGAACCAAACGGAATCGAGCCGAACCTAACCGAGCCAAACTGAACCAAACCAAACCAAACCAAACCAAACCAAACCAAACCAAACCAAACCTAACCAAACCTAACCCAACCTAACCCAACCTAACCTAACCTAACCTAACCAAACCTAACCAAACCTAACCTAACCAAACCAAAAACCAAACCTAACCAAACCTAACCTAACCAAACCAAACCAAAAACCAAACCTAACCTAACCTAACCTAACCAAACCAAACCAAACCAAACCAAAAACCAAACAAAAAAACCAAACCGAACCGAACCGAACCGAACCAAACCAAATCAAACTGAACCGAATTGAATCAAACCGAATCGAACCGAACCGAACTCAAACCCAGGTAAACCCCATAATTTTAACTCGAACCGAACAAAACTAAATGAAACCAAACCAAACCAAACCAATCCAAACCGGACCGAACCGAACCGAACCGAACCGAACTGAACCGAACCCGAACCGAACCGAACCGAACCCGAACCGAACCGAACCGAACCGAACCGAACCGAACCCGAACCCTTAACTTGAAACATTTTTTGGATTTTTTCGGGTTCGGGTCCGGGCCAGGAGTTCAACCTAAATTTTTCTCAGAAATTCCACAACTGTGCCACAATTATTAAGTGGTCACCCGATATTTGAACATAAAGAGAGAAAAAAATGGTCTGGAACCGAACCGAACCGAACCGAACCGAACCTAACCTAACCTAACCTAACCTAACCTAACCCGAAACCCGAAACCCGAACCTTGAACCCGAATGCGAACCACATGTGGGTTCGGACCACCATCCCTGGCTTTTATTGGCAACTTTTCTTGAAGAAAAAAGTCCGATCTATACAATCGTGCAACTTCCACCCCTCTATAATTTTTTTTCATTTTTTTCAAATATTTCGTCCAGTGCAGACTTCCTTGTCAGGTTGAAAAAATGACCAACCATATCAAAAAATTCTAGACAAAATTTGCTGCCTGATACCGCAAAATGCAACTCTCTACCTATTATGGTTGTTGAGAAACTCAAGGGTGAAAATGCCAAGCCATACATCGAGAGGTTAAACAAACATATACCTATACATCGATTCACGATGTGTTGCATAGTTACTGGTTTGAAGGCTTTACCCTTATGCTGAACCACACTGTATACAGGATTTGGAAATGAGAAGACAGCTCATGATGATACTCACCGAGAGCAACAAAAGCTTTCAATCATACATACAGATACATGTAGTCTATTTTCACAATTAAAGGGGCACGATATTTTAGGAATTATAAATTATAATTTCTTGTTCTTGCCTTGAAAGTAGCCAAAAAGTAGTGAAATTAAAATTTTGCAACAAATTACTCGAAAAACTGTAAAATTTGAATTTTCTCAATTTTATTTCTCCTTCAATTTTCAAGTTAGGCAGTATGAACACAACAATTAATTTTGTTTTTCGATCTATACAGGGTGATCCGGGGTGAATGGTGCCTATTTTTAAAATGAAAAAAAAAACTTTCTTAAAGCAAAAATCTCGAAAACTGAGCCCTCTAGAAAAAAAACTAATAACCATTGGAGAAAGAGAATTTAAAGCTCTACAATTTTCATCCCTTGCATTTTTTTTGTAGCACCCTTAGTTTGACCAGGAAACCCATGTGTATGGGAAATTTCAAAGATGACAAATTTTTCGAGTACCTACAAATACAATTAGATCTCAAAAACTAATCCCACTTCGTTTTTTGGCCGAACCAAGAGCGCAACGAAAAAAATTCAGGGTATGAAAATTGTAGCGCTTAAAATTTTTTTTCTTCTACTAGTTGGTCGATCATTTTTTTAGGGGCAGGGGTGGCTTGATTTATGAGTTTATCGCAGCCAGTGTTTTTTGTTTTTTTTTTCATTGGCAAAGGAATACCTTTCATCCTGGGACACCCTGTATACTCACATTAAGTATATGTTGCCCTTATTTATGAACTACTCTGGTATAGGTATCATACAACATTTCAGGAAGACGATATTTACATATAGGTAACTAAATTCATTGAATTACTCGAGTCTCCATTCTTCAACGATTGAAAAAGCTTTCATCAGTGAAGGTAGGTATAGCGGCTATAGCTTCTTCAACACAAAAACATCTTACATCTAGCTCACAGATTCAATTATTCCAAAAAATTATCCAAAATTATCAATATTATTTTTCATACAATTTTTCATTGCAGTGAAAATCTAATGACAATTAGTACAATCTGAAAACTCGTTTCAATCAATCGAGTCTTTTCCCTTCGAAACTTCTCGTTGAAATTGACAAATGAATTTCATTTTGATGGAAAAACTTATATTAATAGATAGATGCCTACAGATAGAGGTATTTGTATAGAAGTAGACGTATCAATTAACTCTTAGACCGATTTAAATTGACTTCGGGCAACTTTAGCAAAAGAAAACCTTTGATTGTGATATCCTCATTAATTTAAATGAAAAGCAGTCGATAGATATGATGATGTCTTTCAAGGTTGAATAATAACTACGCCTTCGTATCTTAGCAAATATCTGAGAAATTATTAAATTAATAAGCCTACTTATTTACACAAACAGAAAATTTTGTACAAACGTCTTACTCAAATGTTGAATTTGAAGAAGCAACTCGTTATCAAAAATCTCAAAAAAAAAACTTCCCAAGTAAGAATTTCAATGACGAAGAAATTCAAAATTGAAGGACTCATAATCAACAGTTCACAAATGAGCAAAGTTTATTAGAGATTTCAGGTTGAAAATCAATTTTCCCAAATTTTGACTCAAAATGCAAAATTTTCAACTAAAATGCATCGTCGCCAAGGAGCCAGACTACCCCTCACCCTGTGCCTTGAAATGAGTGAATTTTCATATAACCAGAACAGTTCTACGCTACCCTCTCCTTCTTGATGGAAAGTTTACAGCATAACTTGAAAAAAAATCAAATTTCTTCTTTGCCTCTTTTATTTCAAAGGAACTTTATTCAATTTCAAATTGTCATCGACTATTTGAATCAATACGGTATTTTTTCGATGAGTTTGCGCCTTTAGAATGGAAGATGGGCAAAAAATGCATAATGCATTGGCCCTTTTTTGAAAATCGACTTTCATGTTTTTCTTCGCATGAAATTTTGTAAAACATTTGACATTGTTTTTCACCTCGAGAAATTATTTTGCCTGTAATCGCTCCAATTTTCAAGATTGATAACGAGTTTAACATTTATACCCCCACCGATTCGATTTACCAGCCTTCGCTCAAGCTTTCTAATCCAACCTAGGACACCAGGTATACTCATACGACAACTAAAAATTCACAATTAACGAGCTCCGAATCCCTCCAGTCAAAATATACCATCTGTGTAAAGATACCAGACATGTTTTCATTTCCTCATACGCAAATTAACCCGAATATGTAACTTCACACTTATGCACCGAGATATCAACTTCGAATTGTGTACGATTACGCTTGCAATGAATTGGCAACGCGATCCCGCAAAGGCGAACATTGGTACGAAAAAGGCTGGATCAATATTGCATACGTTTCATTTCCCTCCTTGTTTTGGTCTTTTTTAGCAGACAAATCACGTTTTAAAAATTAAACCCATCACGTGCTCAATTAACACTTGACTCGCGGGGCCAGCACTTTACTAACACAATAATAAATAAAATATTTTGAAAATTTTTTCAACCGAAAGGGGGAAATACACGATCCAGCGTAATAATATTCTTCTGATAATTTGAACGCTTGCGCTATGGCCTAAAGCCTAAACTGTTGATAATATTGAACGGATTTCGTCGCAGAATATGTACTCTTCGCCCACATTCGTTTCGGATTCTCGTATCACGTTATTTTTTTTGCCCTTTTGCGCGAATTTTCTCCATTAATTTCGATGTTTTCGTGAAAAATTCATATGATTTTTAAATAGTGAAACCATTCGCTAGTGTTTTTCGTTTCGATAAACGAGAAATGACAGCGGAATATTTGAATGAAGACGACGAAACGGAAAAAGAAGTGGTGCAGAGTAAGTACACCATCTTGTTAAGCCATTGCAGGGTGAAAATTCGATATGAAGGGATCGCCAATATATTCCAGTTTTATTTTTCGTTTTAGTCGATTAAGGTTTAAAAAATAGGTATATTTGATTACTGCTAATGTAGGTAAACATGGATAATATAGACATAATACAGATATCTCTACCTATTTGATTGAATCGTACTTTCTGAAATATGTGATTTATTTTTATTGTATAATATTCATTTTCTTATTGTTTATTATGAAAGAGGTGATTTAAATCGAAGTAATGGGCTGAAAAAAGCAATTAGTAGATGAAATTTTGTAAAATCGTATATACGAACAAGTTTTTATAATTTTTGCGAATTTTTGTGTTATGATTACGAAGACTTTTGTAAAGAAGATTCACTCATTTGAACAGAAAATTGTGACCTCATTTGAAAAAAAAATCATACAATATTCGTTGAATTGTTGTATCGCATGACACATAAAAATAGTTATATTTTTTTCAAATTCAAATATCCTAATACTAAATAGAAGAAATCGATAATTTTTTCGAATCTAATTCCATCAACATAAAAAATATACGTATTAATTTTCACCTACCCACAAAAAAACTGCCTAACAACAATACTGAAAGGACTATTTTGAAAAAATAATGCATATGTACTTTATTATTCGTGAGATGGAATCGAATTATATGCATGTTTCTCGTATTCGTTTAAATAATAACTGTGTTCGTATCGTAATAATTTCAAGTGTTATCGCGAAACATTTCCAGTGATATTAATTTCCCGTGTAAATGTCCTATTTTCGTATTATTCACTCGAATTCTCATATTATCTTCTAATACGTCAACTTTATTAATTTTTGCTCACTGCGTGCTCGTCAATCTTGCTCCCCATACGTGCGTTATCTCGAAATATTCATATTTTAAAATAACGATCCTTTATAGAGGTATACTTAGGTACCTCTTTCGTCTAAGTAAATACAAACACGTACTTATACTATAAATTAGTCGACAAATATTTCCCCAGTATAATTTATGGCCTAAAATAAACCATTAACTACATACGAACCTATGTAATAGGACAGAAAATTTAAATTAATAGCATTGTACCAGTTCCAGTTCAACCATCTGTGACCATTGCTTATAGATGGACAATAATTGTGACAAAATTGATACCTACTTCACAAATTCTTAGAAAATTTAATAACCGAAGTAAATTAGGTAAAAGCTTCCTGTATTTTAACTTATATTAGGAAATGAAATGAATTAGGTAACGAAATGTTTAGGAAATTTTAAGCAATTGAATAATTTTATCCAAATCCTTCACCAAAGTTACCAATTTCGAATTTATCTCATCTGGAGTAAAATTTTCATCACTAATGATGGAAATTAAATATTAAGGGTATTGGTTTCAAGATAAGGATTAAAATTTGATGTGACTAGGTAGAACTACAGGGTGTTCAGGTAGCAGTGCACCGCCTTCAAACTAGAAATGCAGCTATCTAAACTACATAACTGTATACATGGTTGCCGGTCTCAGGATATGAAGGGGCAAAGTGTTGAATTAGCCCGGGTAGATGTTTCAAAACGTTGTAACTCCGTTAATAACATAGATAGACAAGTTTTTTTGAGACTTTCCTATAGAAATTTTTGAGTAATACAAAATGAGTTATATTCATTTTTTGCCTAGCTCTAAAATTGAAGGAGCTAAAATGATTTGAAAATTTATAGGCTTCATAACTCCTTCAATTTTCAAGTTATGCAAAATTTTGT
>FIZU01064096.1:0-11900 GCA_900064475.1 Pseudococcus longispinus
TTTTTTTTTTTTTTTTTTTAATAAAAATATTTTAAAACTAAAACTAAAATTAAAAAAAATTAAAACTAGAATTTTTTAATAAAATATTTTAAAAACTAAAACTAAAATTAAAAAAAAATTAAAAACTAGAAAACTAATACCTAATCTCCAGAGGAGATTGTGATGAGAAAAGTACCATTTTTTGTACCATTGTATGTAACTTTAAGATCTGGAAGTGAGTTCCACTCTTTATACGCCTCATCGCAATCAAATAATTTTTCGAAACGTTTTGGTAGATTGAAACAAATATTATCGGTCGTAGTAAGGACAACAGAAGTGCCATACTTTGTATTGCATTTGTAGAAATATTTTACGTTAAACTCTGTACCTACAGGATAATCGTTGAATTTTTTGAAAGAAAGGCTCTTATTTTCACCACCAAGCACATTGAATTGTTTAAGTAAAGCGTCCATCGTCAACGAGTAGCAAGGAATGAATGGCTTTTTATGTGAAACGCACTTCCTTATATAGATTTTTTTGAAAGGTGATGAAAGACTAGAAAAAAAATCAGACATCGTAATCCCCTGTTTCACATACATACTTCATCCAAAACTTACCACTATTCATAGAATATTTCGCATTAACATGAAACCGTAATTCAGATTCGGAAGTCAAATCAGTATCGTCATTTTCACAACAAGAAAATGATAGATACAAATCACTGTACTTATTCCAAAAATCTAATTTTGATTTAGTGTCATACATTTCATTTTGAGTTTCTGGTATTTTGCAACTAAAATATTTAGTGTGGATAATTGTGGAATTATTAGGACCACGTTCAAATTTTTCAATTTCATAGCACACATACTGGTCAAGAGGTAAATCGTTAGGTTCCAGGAAAGGGGGCGGATTACCGCTGTTATAAGTGAAATGTAAATTATGCTCTTCGAAACATACTTTTAAACCAATACGAGTTTTCCAGAAATCTAATTTTAAAAGCGAATCAAAATGCTCGATAGAATTTACAAAATTAACTCGAAAATAAGGCGTTGTTATGGAATACAAATCGAAAGCAATGACATCGTAATATGTCCACTTTGGTACAGCCAAACATTCTAAGATAGGTCGGGGGTCAGAAGAAGAATCGCAGATGGTCAGTAAACCCCCACCTTCATTCACCATCGTAGCAGATTTACGAGTAAACCAAAAATCTTCAGTTTGTCGGAAAACTTTACTGAGATACTCTGGTAATATACATTTAAAATCGGGTGTATGCGCCAAAACGTCCCAACAATTGGGTGCTAGTTCGATTTTTGTGACACTGAATACCATACCTGTAGGTAACTGTTCAAATTTGACAGAAGGCAAATCAAAGAATAAGTAATCATCCATTCTGAATAACAGTAAGAAGCAGACTATTTCAAAGTACAGCTCTACACTTTCTTATATAGTTTTTGAAAAGTAGTGGGGATGACTCTTGGACAAAAAATAATACAAAGCCCTGAAAAGGGCTGCTTTATAACTGCAGAGAATGATTTTGTCACTTTTTAGAACGATTTTTCTTTTTTTCTCGACAATTTCGTTTTTTAGAATTTTTAAACCAAGTCATGTAAGATTTACACGCACAATAGCACCGGCCATAAGCCTCGCATTTCAAACAAGCCAAACCATCAACCTCTGTAGTATTATCAACATGGCTAAAACACTGTTTAAGACAACAGAATGTACCATTAAGTTCAACACGAGGCTCCGAAGAGTTTGAAAACAAACGTAAAGGAAACAGACACATTTTTGATGACGAGAATACAAATTATGCGTTTATATTTATAGAAAATTTGAAATTCTTCATATACACGTAGTTCCACGGAGACATATCTATAACGAGATAATCACTCACTGAATCTCCCCAAACAAATTCGCACATATCTTCAAATACATTATCCGAAATACCGAAAATCTGGTCACAATAAAACATTGCGATATTTTTCGCATCTTGTTGAAATAATACCGCATAGTTTAAAGCATCGCGAATTTTAAAAGGTACCTCTGTGTAAGTATCACACAAATAAATGTAAGAAATATCGTCTCGAGAAAGAAGGTACGACTTAAAGAGTTTACTTTGAGGTATACTATCAAAAACTACTAGAGAATGAGGTTTGAGAGAAGGTAAGTCGTCCACTTTTTCAAATTTACAGTCTGAGGCGAATGTAGGATACAGATGATGGTATTCTGAGCAGAGATAACAAGAACCACCAGGAGGTTTAAGTTGTAAAATGTTTACCAACACTTCACTACGACAGGTAACACTACCACCTAAGATTACAGCTCGCATGTTTGAAGGAAGTGTAGTCTTGACGAAAGCCATTTAGGAAATGAATAACCGAAAATGTTTACACGTTTATTTATACAGATTCAAAATTTCGTTTTCTGTAACTCTTTATCATAAAACTTTCCAGAGATTTCTTCGCCATTCAATGCTTGTATCTCATAGGTAATAGGTACTGTGTAATGAATTTTACGAATTAAAAATATTTCAGTGGTCCATTTACGATCATACTTGTTGCTGAAAACGTACTGTTTACGAGTAATTCGCACCCGATCACCTGTTTTGAATGAAGGTTTTAATAGTTTAAAATCTTTCAGCGAGTATAACCGCTCGTATATTTCTCTTTCATTTTTACGTGTAACACGAACAGGAGGTAAACCTATTGTTCTATGAATGTCTTTTTCATTGTATTGTTTTAAAATAGCAGGTAGTAAGGATGTCCAGTGATGGTTTTGGTTAAATTCGAAAAGAATTTTCAATTTTTGATTGAGCGTACGATTAAATCGTTCTACTATCGAAGCTTTGATTTCACTAAACGTATGATACATATCAATGTCGTATTTTTTCAACAATTTTTTAAATGTAGCGTTAACAAACTCTTTACCTCGATCCACGTGTAACAATTTAGGTTTCCGTCTACCTCGTAGTATTGTTTCAAAAGCAACAGAAACTTCTTTACCTGACTTCTTTTTCAAAGGTACACTCCACGCGTATTTACTAAAACAGTCAATAATATTTAGTATGTACTTGAAGCCACCATTTTGTCTAGAATAGTTGGACATGATTAACAAGTCAGCTTGCCAAATATGATCTATCCCTTTGGTAATTATTTTTCGAGTTGGAAATTTTTTAATTACAGGCTTGTGTAATTCTTTAGCTAAATCCATGGTTTCAAAAAAAAAACTACCTTCTATGAAATTAGACACGTATTTATATTGTGTGCGCTTTATTGTACAAAAACCTTAAACACAGATGACCACAAATAACTTGGTTAAGTTTTTGATCTTGCTCGTAGTTATACAAAATCACACTATTCGCACCCAAATACTGTATCAGCTCAGCAGGAGGTCCAACACCAAAGGAATCGTAGTAACTCGTAACGCCACCCCTCTTGAAATACGCCACCCAATGAGTACCTGTACCTTTACTCGAGTCTAGGTTTACTATACCTGCTTCATTTTTAGCAACTTTAAAAGGTAATTTATCGCGCATAAACACACCTCTGAAAAATGGTACTTTTAACCTCTTTGCAAAATGTATCAACTCGAAATTAGTCAGCGGAGTGTCTTTTTTTTTTTCAACAATTGCTCTAAAAGACCATTTCCGCTATTTGGTTTTTTATTGATGTAAACACCATTTCCACTATTTGGTTTTTTATTGATGTATACGCCATTCCCGCCGTTTGGGTTCTTATTGATGTACACCCCTTTACCACGTTTTTGAATATTTTCCAAAGCTTTATCGTGACGTATTTTTTCTTCGATCAATTTGTCGTTCGTTTTCTTATTAGAATATGCATTAGCCAGAGTAGATACAACCCCTGCCACAACAGGCGCTGCAGCTAGCAAGGCAGGAAGAAAACCACCAGACTTGATTTTTTTCAACTGTTTCTTAGATAATTTAATTTTACGACTCCGTTTCCCAGATTTCAGGTTTTTAATTTGAGTAGATGTCAAGGGTAAATAAGTTTCACCCATTATTGATTCTTTGGTACGACCTGTGCTAATAGTGAGCGTAATTGGTTTCTCATTTTGCACTGCCAAGGAAAGAGCTGCTTTCTGCTCATCATTCAGATAGACAGGGTGTTGGGTTAAAAGACCCGCGCCAACAGACCGTTTCACTTTCATAGCATTAGTAGTCAACCACGCTGCAGCTTTCTCCCCTAACCCCGCATCTTTAGATAAAACACGATTCCAAGCACCTTCTTGCAACGCATAGTCTGCTTTATGGCGATCACTCATTTTATTAGATTTCGAATATGCAATATCGTGTTGCAAAGCGAGCTCGTCGAGTTTATTTGCAGGTTTCACCCCTTTTTCTAACCTTAAATCTAAATTAGTTCCAGGACCTAAATAATTGTAGCCGGGAACATGAAGCTCGAATGGTGATTTATTGATCATTGTATTTAAAATACCTTTACCTGTGATAGGTTTAGGAATCAAATTCACCTGTTTAATTTTTCTTAAACTCAAGTAATCCATTTTTTCCAGATAAATTAGTACATACTGAAAATCGTACTCCTATTTATACATTTTTGAACTAAATTTCTCGAAGTTCTTGTAAAATATTTACAATTTCATTAGTAAGTAAAGGATTCGAATTTCCAGATTTTACTTGACCATACAAAATACACAACCTTTCAAGTAACTCGTCGATGGTATTCCAATATACGTATTCAACAGGTTTATTGGTATTAATTTTACTTAAACCAGATCCTACGAACGATTGATTTCCTTGACCTGGTTCAAAAGACGAATCCCAAAGGTCGTCGTCATCATACTCCGTAAGGTCGCGATTTACATCTAAAATTGGTTTTATAATGTTTATATACTTATAGCCTCTATTCGATTTTCTACGTGTACTGTTCTTATCATTGTTTTGTTTATACACATAGGAGCGTAAAACCATATCAGCATACTGTTCTAAATCTTTTTCATTATAGTGTTCAGGTTTTTGCAAAATGAGTAATTCCCACAAACCCTCAGTACCCTGATATCGGGTCGCACCAGTATCACTGTGTAATATCAAGACATCATTTACAATTTCAACAGGCGCTGCACCAAAATATAAATCTTTAGCTTCTTTACGAATACCAAAAACGCGATCAATTTTTTTATTCGCAAAAGAGAAGGGGTTCAGATATTTTTGAGATAGATCCCCTTTTGTTGAAGTAGGTGAATCTTTCGGCAATACGGGTAGTTTATTATTTAGCTCTTTTAAAGGTTCAGTTATAGGTTTGTAACGTTCTAGCAATTTTTCCTGGTTCATAAGTTTACCAAACTTTAAAGACTCATATTTGCGTTGTAAAGCAGCACTATTATCAAGATATTCTTTGACTAAATTATCCATTTTTGTTGAAAAATTACAAACTATACGTGTATTTATACTTTTTTTTTCACATCGGTCGGAAACCTAAAATTAAACTGACTTTTTCACCACGAAAATCTATCAAATTATTATCTTGATCGACGATTTTGATATGTAATTGATAAATCGTATCTGTACTTACAGGGTAATAACACAGAGTAGAAGGACGTTCAACAATTTTTTCGCCGGGATCGCAACTTAGAGGGAATTCGTGTAATGTATTATCTTTTGTTTTTAGGTTCTCGATGTTACACTTGATCAAATTACATTTGATTTTTATGGTATTGATGGTGAAAATTTGTACAGGTATATCGGAGTAGTGAGCCATGTAACCAGGTAATAAACGTCTATGGAAGCCTAATGTAGGACCTAAAGAGTTAGGGGCTGAAAAATCTATATCCCACTGACAAAAAATTTCAACTTGTAGCTTGACTTTGTTCAGCGTAATACGTAATTGACTGTCGTTACTAGGTGAAACAGATTTTAAAAAAGTGGACAGATCTTGAAGTTCGTAAATACCTACAGGTACGAATACTTTGTACTCGGCGTCGCCCTTTTTGTACAAAATAAAATTATTTTTCTTCGTTATGTTGGCTACATTATTATAGGTGACGAAACTTTTTAGACAAACTTCGCAAGGACGCTGTAATTTAATACCGTCGCTATATTCGAGTTTAAAATCAGATGTAGTATCGCTTAAAGAAATTTGAAAAGCCATCTCTTTCGTATGAACTTGTATTTTAACCCATCTTCTATTTATACATTTTTAGTATGAAGATGGCGCTCTGACGTCACAAAACCTGTTCGCCACGTTCTACCCTCGTTTGTTTACATTTCTCGCAAACTATACACCAATTTGCAAAGACTACTGTGTATTGTACTTCGAAACAATACCAGGTGATAGTAGGCGTGCGAGAAAGAAGTCCTGTTATACCTGCACCCTCGTTTGTGTACATTCCGCGCATACCATACACCTACCCGCGAATGCTACTACGTCACACAACCCGTTCGCTACGTTCTACCCTAGTACTGTAGATGCAAACACAATATACGTATAGAGAGCGTGGTCACGTGACCACTGAAAACTATAAATAGAGGTAACGTTCGAAAGGCTGGCTGATACTTTCGTGTCTCCCGTACAGTACGGATCTCTCTGCACTATACGGCTTTCACACGTGCTTGTTGAAAATATACAACGATTATTGTCTGCGAATATTTTACCACGTGTAAAATATATACAAAGATTATTTTTCGACGGATATTTTTTCTACGAGTTTTTTTTGCGACATGGCACAAGCGTTTTTCACCATGTTTAAAAATAGTCCTTTTCAGGACTACTGTGTGAAGGATTTACGTATACTAGCACGTGAAAAGCGTGTCAAGTATGCGTATAAGTTGAAAAAGATGGAGTTGGTGTTGGCGTTGATGAATTTAAACGTCCAACCCACTGCATTTAAAACGAATTCGAAGGCTGGTCAGGGTGTAAAGAATGATGCTAATAAAGATGAGTCAGATGTGAATAAACTTAATGTCAAAGAACTGCGAGAAAAGGCTCGGACTTTAAAAATTAAATATTATTATAAGCTAAGAAAAAGCGATCTAATCGCCGCTATTAAAAATAAGTTGAAAAATAATTTAGATTTTGAGGACGTTATTTCGAGTCAAACTTCGAAAAATAATGATAATTTAAACGTTATTCCGAGTCAAACTTCGGAAATTGTTAATAATTTAGATGTTGTTCAGAGTCAAACTCCTGAAGTTGTTATTATCAATTCAGAAAATAATTTAGATGTGGTCGCGAGTCAAACTTCAGAAGTTAACTCAGCTATTGAAACGGATTCAGAATCCGATGTTGATTTTTTTATACCTAGTACGATAAAATCGAAACCTATCTTTAAAGCGCAAAATATCATTGATGATGATATTTTTACCCATAATTTTAAATCGCAAAATATCGATAAGAAACCTATTTTTAAACCAACTTCATCTGTCCCTTCTGATAACGACGACGTTTATTGGAAAAGTACGATGAAAGAATTAAAAGCTAAGGCACGTTCTATGGGAATTAAAGGTTATTATAAACTAGATAAGTTTGATTTAATCGCGGTCTTGAAACGTCATGACGAAAACACGGGTACTAGTACTTATAATTTAAGTGAAAAATGCAAGTATAAAACTAAAATATTCAATAAGAAAATCGACTCATGTGCGAATCATGACACTACAGTAGAAAATAAACCTTGCTCGGTACCTAATAATAATAATCATACTCCGATTGCTTTGTTTAAGCCCACCCCCTCGGTAATTAAAGTAACAAAACCAACTAATGATAATGAAAGTGTTTCTAAAACAGAACCTAAAGTTATTGCTAATGATAAAGAAGCTGTTTCCAAAACAGAACCTAAAGCTATTGTAAATAAAACTGCGTCTTTGGAGCCAGTCGAACCTCTTGACGAGCTCGTGAAACGTAAACGCACCCAACCCATGCGCCTAGACACTTATCATCGTTCCAAAAAAATCGACGAACCTGTTTCTGAAGAAACAAAAGTAGAAACCATTGTTACAATTTTGCATGATGATATTTTAACTAGCGAAGATATTACCATTGAAGAAGCTAATCAAGCTGCTATTCAGGGTATTATCGACGCTAAAGTTACATTAACTGATGAAGAGTGGGAATCGCTGTCTGAGGAGCTCTGCCAGGTATCTTTTCAGCCGATTGAAAGTCGTGAAAATGACGAGATAATTGTGGCTAGACACGAAGAGTTTTTAGCTAACGCTAAAGAAATGTTGAAAGAACTTGGGTGGTGGCAAGAATTTATGGAAGATAATACAGAAATCAATTCTTCTGAAATTGTAAATAATGAAATTGAAATTGTAAATAATGAAATTGAAAATGTAAATAATGAAATTACTCCAAACGAATATGCTAAAGAAGAACTCACAGAGTTCTTGAACTTTAATGATAATAATGATATTATAAATGATAACGAGTCTCTAGACCTCAAAACTTTTTTCGCTGAGGATGAAGATTTTTCGAGAGAACTTGAAAATGCATCTGTAAAAATTCAAGATTATTATAATGATAATTTTGATGGGATGAGGGTGGAATTTTTCTTTGTTCTTGATAAAATCGTTGACGAGCCTCTTTGCGATTCTAGTAACGCTGGTTTGTGCGAAATACTACATGATCCTAATAATACCAACGAAAAGCAAGCATTGGTAAAATATTATATCGAGAAATTCGATGCGCTTAAGAAGCGTACTTTAGAAAAAATAAGAATAGAAAAAGCTGCTATTGAATTTGGTTTATATTTAAGTGATGCTACTGAGACAGATTCAGATAATGATGTCAATTTGTCAGAATCTGATACCGATTCGTCAGATTCTGATTCCGACGATGATAACGACTCCGATAATGATAATGTTAACGATCCTTCTTCTTCTTCTTCGTCGTCCGACTCGAGTAGCGACTCTGATTCAGATAGCGATTCGTCCGACTCGAGTAGCGACTCTGATTCAGATAGCGATTCGTCCGACTCGAGTAGCGACTCAGATTCAGATAGCGATTCTTCGTCTTCTTCGTCATCAGACTCGAGCTCAGATTCTTCGAGCTCGAATTCTAACGGTGAAAATAATACCCAGGAGGATTCACATGAACGTGTGTATATCGGCGGTGGAGGTGGTGCAACCCCCACTGAAGAAATATTTCCGTTTGATGATGAATTATTCGAAATTCCATGCGAACGTTTAAATGTCTTGAAATATGTGAATATTAAAGAAGTAGGGCGTCGATTTATCAACAGATTCAATTCTCAGTTTCGAGATTATAAAATTACTTTGAAAAAAAATATTCCTAAACTGAAAAATGACAATATCATATCAAAAGCCTTGCATGAAATGATGGATTTTGCTAAAACTCGCTCAAATTTTATAAAAGGTGATAAAATTAACTTGGTGGTGGAAAATCCTAAATTTTTCCACGCTATATCGACAGGTTACGAATGTGATGACCATGTTAAAAAACTTAAAGATAAAATGATGCAGATTTTAACGTCTGACGAGAGTGTAGATTTATTTGACTGCGTATTTCGAGTACACACTGTAAATATACCTCGTGGACAGCAACGTAAAAAAATTACAAATTTAGATGAAGACACCCATACGAAACAGTGTATTGTTAAAATTTTTAATGATGATAACTTATGCGGCCCTCGTGCCATTATTGTAGGTTTAACCTACCATTCAAATATTATACTAGATCGTACCTTAAATGAATTAGAAATTGTATATGTTCGAAAAGGTCGTATTCTCCAAGAAACCTTGGCTAAAGAATTGTGTCGTAGACTTGGCGAGTATAACGAGGAAGGTTTTACGTTGGAAGATTTTAAAAATGTCGAAAAATTATTAGACATACAAATTCATATCATATGCGCTGAAAACTTCAACAGTCTGTTGTATCGTGGTGAAGAAAAACCAGTTAAAATATATCTCTACAAACACGGCAACCATTTCGACACAATTACAAAAATGGGGGCGTTCTTCGGTTCATCGTATTATTGCGCTAAATGTTTCAAAGTATACAAAAATAAAAACCAGCATGTGTGTAGGGATGTAAATAAAAAACCCTGCTACTTATGTATGGGTGAAATGCACGATTCGAATTCTATAAAAAGAGTATACTGTAAGTATTGCAATCGTTATTGTTTAAATAATGATTGTTTGGTGAAACATACAACCAACATATGTCTATCTCATTATCGATGTAAAAAATGTAATTCGATTGTCAGACGTAACAGTGGTCATAAATGTGGGTTTAGCAAATGTAGAAATTGCCACGAAGTTGTAAATATGTCTACTCATGAGTGTTATATGATGAATAGGCAGGCAAAAGGTGGTCGATGTAAAATAGGATGCGTAAAGTGTGTTCGTGTAAATAAAAAATGCATACTCGGTAACGAGCCCAATTTAGACGAGGTAGCTAAGAAAAACTACCGTAAATTAATTTTAACCCATCATCCTGATAAGGGTGGTGATAAATATGAATTTCAAAAGGTTTTTGAAAGTTTTAAGAAAATACAAAATGTTATAAGGTCCTCAGTAACTTCCTCAGAACGTCATAAATATCGCACAGATTTTAAAAATCTAAACCTTGACTGTAATTGTAAAGATAACGATATCAAAAAGCGAGAAATAAATCCTGATTGTACATATACTGAAAAATACATCTTCTTCGATTATGAAGCTCAGCAAGAGTCAGGGGTGCATGTAGCCAATCTTGTGGTCGCTCATGACTTTGCTGGTAAAATGTACAAATTTGATACGAACGAAGAATTTTGTAAATGGTTAATTCATAAATCTCATAAGAACTATACAGCGATTGCTCATTATGCTCGAGGCTATGACAGTCATTTTATCATGCAGTATTGTGTAAAAAATACTGTTAAACCATACACTATTTATAATGGCAGTAAACTCATGCTGTTGGAAATTCCACAATTGAAATTAAAAATCATAGATAGTCATAACTTTGTTCAGGCTCCCCTTTCTGCTTTTCCTAAAACTTTTGGTCTCAACGAATTGAAAAAGGGTTACTTTCCTCACTTATTCAATACTAAAGAAAATGAAAATTACGTTGGTCCTATTCCTGACAAAAAATTCTATTGCTATGATCGTTTTAAAACTACAGATCATAAGAAATTCATCGATTGGCATAACGAAAGAGTTAAGGAAAATTACATATTTGATATGAAAAAAGAACTTTACGAATATTGTAACTCTGATGTAGATATTTTACGTCGCGGTTGCCTTCAACTGCGTGAACAATTCTTAGAAATTGCAAATATTGACCCTTTCCAATACCTTACTATTCCCAGTGTATGCATGGCAATTTATCGTAGCAAGTATTTAGAGCCTGATACAATCGCTGTTGTAAATACGGAATTGAAAGATCAGTACTCAAAAGCTTCAATTTCTTGGTTGAAATCTTTTGAGAATAATAATATCATTCACGCTGCGAATGGTCGTGAGGTTAAAATATGTAAACATAAAGTAGACGGTTTTGATGCAACCACCAATACAGTGTATCAGTTCCATGGTTGTTTTTGGCATGGTTGCCCGAAATGTTACCATACTGATACCATAAATAATGTAAATAAACACTGTATGGGTGATTTGTACAAAAAAACAACCGATCGTACAGCTTTGCTCAAATCGAATAATTATAATGTAATCGAAATGTGGGAATGTGATTGGTTAAAAACACCTTTGTATAGAAAATATAAAAATGTATCATTAGTAGAACCTCTGAATCCTCGTGATGCTTTCTTTGGTGGACGTACCGAGGCATTCAAGTTGAAAAAAGTCGTCGATGGTACAAAAGAAAAAATCAAATACGTAGATGTCTGTTCCTTATATCCTACGGTAATGTATTACGATGATTACCCTATCGGCCATCCTACTAAAATATTAAATCCTTCTTTCTACGATAAAAATTGGTTCGGTATTG
>FIZU01064098.1:0-22979 GCA_900064475.1 Pseudococcus longispinus
ATTGGTATACTTACGAAAATATTCCAATGAAAACCAACTAGTGTAAACCCTAAGAACGAACCCATGTTTCTTTAACAATTTCATAACAAAATCTGTCAAAACATGGGTCACAGTAAAAAAGGTCTCAGCCTCAAAAATCAAACAATGGGAAGTGCTGTTTTCCAAGTCTATTGTATCGAGGACTAATCATATTAATTGTTGGATATGTTTTCAAATCATTATTTAGCGCAAGGAAATAAATTTTTGAGAAATTTGTAGGGGGTTAAAAAAAACTGGGGTAGGGTAAGTAAAACCGGGCCGTTACCCCTACTTTCGCATGTTGATGGCTGCCTACTATTAACATATAGGGGGGGGGGTGTGAGATAGGGTATGGGTAACTTTCCACCGACCAAGCTACACGTCGATAACAAGCCTTTCCTTACGGATTCCATACTACCCATGGCGAGTGAATCGGAAACACGTACGATAATTGGAAAATATTTTCTTTCACGACGCAGATATTATTAATGAAAGAAGAAATAAACTCCCAAGAATTGGATTTCTTTTTACGATTCCCGGTAATGCCGCACGTCATCAGTCCCGTTGATTTCCTATCAGATTCCAGTTGGGGAGGCGTTCGAAGCCTTTCTTCGAGAGACGATTTCAGGTATAATCACGATTCGGCGATCGTAACGTTACATTTGAAATATGTACCCGCGGTACGTTTCTTCGAATGAAAATACGTAATAAAAATACCTAATATGATTCGTACGCGACGTTGGTAGAAATTTGGACAGAGATATCGAAAGTTCCACGAAACGATGGAAAAAGTTTGTGGAAAGCGAATGCCCTGAAAAAGAGAAATTTCCGCATGAATGGAAAAGTAAAACTTCGCTGCAAAGATTAATGATGATGAGAGCGTTGCGACCTGACAGGATGACGTACGCAATGGCGTAAGTTTTCAACTTTCAACCGCGTTTATTCTATTACTTACGCGTATTTTACGATAAACGACCAGTTTTTCCATTATTATAGAGCATTCATAGAAGAGAAACTAGGTTCCAAGTACACCGAATGGAAAAGCGTGGAATTTGCGAAATCTTTCGAAGAGTCGAATAACATTACGCCGATATTTTTCATCTTATCTCCGGGTGTGAATCCGTTGAAAGAAGTCGAAGAAATGGGACTGAAATTAGATTTTTCTAGTAATTTGACCAATTTTCACAACGTGTCTTTGGGTCAAGGTCAAGAAGTAGTCGCCGAAGAAGCGCTGGAAATATCTTCGAAATTAGGACATTGGGTCGTCTTACAAGTGAGTTGGAATTATTTTTTCACGGATCGAGTATAAAAATTTGAAAAAACTTTGTCGCGATTACGAGCCGAAATCTTCGTTACTTTTATAGAATATTCATTTGGTAAAAAAATGGCTACCGACGCTTGAAAAAAAATTAGAATCTTTGAGCGAAGGAGCTCACGCCAACTTTAGGGTATTTATGAGTGCTGAACCCGCGTCGTCACCTTCGGCTCATATTATACCGCAGGTAAACGGTGGTAAAATTTGAACGAATTCGTATACTTATACCAAATTCACTTTTTCCTTTCTTTTTCATATTTTTTTTTGTTGGTATTAGGGTATCCTCGAATCGTCGATAAAAATCACCAACGAACCGCCAGCTGGAATGCAAGCGAACCTGCATAAAGCTTTGGATAATTTTTCGCAAGATACGCTAGAAATGTCGTCGAAAGAGGCCGAATTTAAAGCGATCTTATTCTCGTTGTGTTATTTTCACGCGGTAGTAGCGGAAAGACGAAAATTTGGACCTCAAGGATGGAATAAAATTTATCCTTTTAACGTCGGTTAGTAGGTCTAGGTACCTGATTACTTATAAATCGGTCAAGTGCGTCGTAGAAATTGTTAGGAAAAACTTGGAATTCTCGAAAGGGGGCTTTTGCTCGAGCTCGTCGTTTTCTCGGTTCGTTAATCTACTCGTAACGACACTTAGTTCCGACTAAAAAACGATTTTTATTTTCTAGGCGACTTGACTATCAGCGTTAGCGTACTGTACAATTATTTAGAAGCGAATAACAAAGTGCCTTGGGAAGATCTAAGATATTTATTTGGCGAAATAATGTACGGAGGTCATATTACGGACGATTGGGATCGACGGTTGTGTATAGCGTATTTAGAGGAATTCATGCAACCAGAATTGGTAATCTTTTTCAACTTTTGGTATACCTCGAGGCGAGAGCCAATTGGTTAAATCGATGACATTCTGAAACGCTTATTTCTTGACAGATTGACGGCGAATTATTTCTAGCTCCCGGATTTTTAGCTCCGTCGAACACAGATTTACAAGGATATCATACTTATATCGACGAAGTAATGCCACCTGAAAGCCCGTACCTGTACGGATTACACCCCAACGCTGAAATAGGATTTCTAAGCACTACGGCTGAGAATTTGTTTCGAACAGTGTTCGAAATGCAACCCAGGGATGCCGGCAGCGGCGGTGGTCAAACCATTACCAGAGAAGATAAGGTAAAGTAAATTTACATAAGTTACAAACAAACGCAGGTAGCTACGAATTACGTGTTTTACAAAATCAATCTATTTCATTTTAGGTAAAACAAACGATCGACGAAATTATCGAAAAACTACCAGAAGAATTCAATATGGTAGAGATCACCAGCAAGGTGGAGGAACGAACTCCTTACGTAATAGTGGCATTCCAGGAATGTCAACGAATGAATTATCTCACCAACGGAGTTAAAAGATCTTTAAAAGAACTAGATTTAGGGCTCAAAGTACGTAGTGGTTTAGAAAATAGCAGGCTGAAGAGGATTTTTTTTTAATCGGCGACTGATTTTTATTCGAGGGTGAATTAACCATAACCAATGACATGGAAGAACTAGAAAATGCCTTATTCCTCGATCAAGTACCCGCTACGTGGACTCAAAGAGCGTACCCGTCCTTATTAGGATTAAGTTCGTGGTTCGCTGATTTACTACTTCGAATACGAGAATTGGAAACTTGGTCAACGGATTTTGTGGTGAGTCAAAATTGGTATATCTAGTTGACTCGTCGTAACTCGGGTCACTACAGGCACGTCATTCGACTAAAAATACGGCGATACATTTTTAGCTACCAACTACCGTTTGGTTGGGAGGATTTTTCAACCCGCAGTCATTTTTGACCGCTATAATGCAAAATACAGCGAGGAAAAATGAACTGCCGTTGGACAAAATGTGTTTGCAATGCGACGTTACCAAAAAACAAAAGGAAGATTTCACGTGAGTGTACCTCTATTCGACAGAATGTCCGGTATGGTGAAGTGATTCCAACCAACATTTGAGATTTGGAAAATTTTCAGCACATCTACGTTATAAAAAATCCTTCGACGTAACGTTGGAATCACTTTTCTACTTGGCCTCTGCGAATTCGATCAATCGGATAGTTCGATTATTACGGTTTAATTAAACTGGTTGACTTTTCTGTAGGTCTCCGCCTCGAGAAGGCGTTTACATTCATGGATTGTACATGGAAGGTGCGCGATGGGATGTTTTACAAGGCGTTATTTTGGAATCGCATTTAAAAGAATTATTTCCTTTGCTACCCGTGATAAACGTTCGAGTAAGAATTCTATCGCATCGTTCGCGAATCGTTATTAAAAATAATATCATTTATATCTACCGTGTACGGGTTGCTATTACAGGCGATCACGCAAGATAAACAAGACTTACGAAACCTATACGAATGCCCGGTATATAAGACAAGAATGCGGGGTCCAACCTACGTATGGACGTTCAATTTAAAAACTAAAGATAAACCGTCGAAATGGACCTTAGCTGGAGTAGCTTTGCTGTTACAAATCTAATTTAAGTTGAATTCGTATCGACGCGACGATACATTTATAATTAAACGAAACATTTAAAAGACGGAAATTTCTTAAATATATGGTCTACCGGCGTTTCCTAGCAAAGTAATAAAATAATTAGTTCTCCGAAACCGATTCGTAACTACGACGAAGCTTAAAAGAAAGTTAATTTCTGTTGAAACAGCGTTACATGCGGAATATGTTGTAGGCAATCAGACGAAATTATTATCGCGTTAGCGTGAGTTCATCAAAATCATCTTGTTTTGCCTTTCTATAAATCTCCTAAAAAACGAAATAGGTACCTAAATGCAACCATGGACGAAAAAATCGATAGAGAAATTACGTCATCGAAAGCTGTCTGTCACAAAAGCGAAGATGCCGACGCCGAAAACAACAACAAACACAACAACTGCGAGAATACCGATATAACGTCGTGTACAACCATTACGACAACGAACGCGAACGCCGAGGTACTCGAATCTACGCCTAGCAGTGCTAAAAATTTACACGCCAACTTATGGAATACATTTTTAAAATCAATTTCGCAAAAACGCGAAACCGGCTGCAAATATCCGAATCCCAACGTACCAGAATTTTTCCCGCGAAACGCGACTAGTTACTTCGGCGCATACGCCAACAGCTCCGACCAAAAGAAAACGACAACGGCAACGGAAACTTCGTCGACGACAAAATGTATAGTCTACAATAAGAATAATATTGTACCGAAAAACGATCTCGTATTGATGTCTCAACAATGTTTCGCTGCAGCGAGAACAGCCGACGTGAACCTAAAAACTATCGTAGATCCGAGTAACGATCTCGTAAATGGCATTACTCGATACTATTGGACATTCAACAACCCTAGCTGCCATCGGATGCCGCGAGTCATTACGTATAGATCGGATCAGGTACAAATCGAGACTCCTTCGGCCGACCGTGCGGTCAAGTCCGCGTCCAATAATTTTCAAACCGAGCTCGGAAAAAAAGATAAACAACTCGTACATCTGAACAACGTGGTGAAAGCTTTGCTCGAAGAAATATGGCGCGTAAACGAACTTCTAACCAAACAAAAGAACAAAGAGCAACTGAACAACGATATAACGTTCGCCATCGATCAACTCCTCAGACCTTCTTCGGAGCTCGGATTCCATTGCGACGACTGTTGCGATAAATTCAAACGTTTCGTAATTAAAATATTCAAACAGCAAGAACGTAAAATTGCCAAACAGCAAGCTCACTACAAAGATAAATTCATCGATTATCTCGTTTCGATTATTGAAAATAGCTTGGAAGCGTTTAATAAATGCGGCCACGTCAAGTACAATTTCAAAGCAACGTTGATGAAACACGACGCCGCCACTCAGACCGATCCTACCGCCCAAGACGATCAGAGGAAACCATATAGAAGACCGGATACGCGTAAATCTAAACAACAAATGACCAAAATATATCGTAATCGTAATTTTTACAAAGTATACGACGTTCGGAGCAACGCTGGCTTAAATTCTACGAATTGGTACCCGGCATCGATGTCGAGCACCTCATTCATCAGTCACCAAAATCAGAACGACAAGAATAGAAATAAATTAGTTAGAAACAATCAACCTAACCTGTACTCGTACTCGTCGCAGATGTATAAAACCGCGTCTTCGTCAACAAACGCTCAACAGCCGCCGTTTTACGAATCGCAAATCACCAATCCCATTCAATTGATACATCAAAAATATAAAAATCTCAACTGCCGACTCGAAGGTTTACCGGATAAAAATCTAGTCAAATTCAGTTACATCGTAAACGGTAAAGAATATTCTGCGATCGCATCCACCAAAAAAGAAGCTCAGTACCATTGCGCATGGCATGTGCTAGGAGCAACGAAACACAAATAATCAACAACAGTAAAAATTGCTCATTTGTACCGCGATAGATAATTATATGATTACGCGTATCTTCAGTTTCTTCAAAGTTCAAATATCGAATATTACTCGAACAATTTACGAATAATACACGACCTTTACAAGTTTACAAGCGATGGTCTAACAGAAACGCACTTAAAAGACTTCTTTCACGTTTTAGGTATAACTTTTCGAGACAAAAACTAAGAACTGAAGAAGACCGCTTACCTATAGACGCAGCAAAGCGTCAAGACAACGTACGCGGTCATTTCGTTCAGCCGTGGTTATGATATTTATAAATTCTATTACGATGTAACGATGTATAAATTGATTCAACACATACTTGATAAAGCTTGAAGACGTCTTTTCGAAAATGTCAGTACACCAGCATAAGAATAATCCTCGAATACGTCTAATCCGTTTCCATAGGTATCGTTGACGGCAAAGACAGAAAACCGCGTAAAGAGATTTAAACACTTGAAAAAAATGAAATAACACATACTTTGATACTTTCTGAAGCTTACGAGCTGCTTAAAAAATTCACACTTGCATTATATTACGATAAATTCAACACGCACGTAAGGTCCGAAATTCCGAACATAAGTTCATAGCATCGCGAAACGGCATCCATATTCCATATTCTTTCGCATTTTTAACGATCAACATAACGAATACGCGAAACCACGAAAAAAAAACTCGGGCGCGATTGCGATAATATATTATTTATGCATGATTAGTACGAAAATCGCGAAATAATTATAATTTTAAGCATAAATAAAAAGGCTGCGGACACGTGTTGATCATTAAAAAACCGAAAAAGAAGTGAACTATGAAAAGTGAACGCACAGTCAAAACAGTGCACAGAATTAAAGTCACAGAACGCATGAAAAGTAACTGAAACATAACGCAACTAACGTAATAAAAACGATTAATAACGTTATGGTGATGAACGAAGTACAAACGCGAATGGGCAAAATGATTCAAAACTGCAGAATCATTCAATTTTTTTGAAATTAATATTTTTCGAAATTTTCAGTCGAGTTTTGAAAATTATTGTTATTATGTTATTACAAATTCTATTTCTCCGCCGATATCGAGCATTTGTTCGTAGAAAATCGTTTTTCTTTATATTGTCCATAGATCTTACACGTTTAATGAAAAACGTATTATCCTGGCGGACATGCGTGACATAAATTAAGTAAAATGTAAAGTTTACTTTCATAATATTCACTCAATACGCAGATAGAGAATTAAAGAATTAGAGTTGAATTGCGGATAAATTAACGAATTATCTATTCGACATCCGGATAATAATCATTTATTCAAAGTAGAATGTTATTATTAGATTAGAACTACGCATTTCCGTATAAGAACAACGAAGTTTGGTGGCGATTATATTGACTAAAATGATAAATCGTCAGGGTTTCTCACCTTCTCTAAATTTTTCTTCTTGTTCTCATTAAAAATATCCGAATGAAAAATACTTCATTTTGAAATAGCGATGTAGATACGTAATCTTTTTTACGTTATAAACATTTACGAACATCTTCGTTGCTACATTACTTAATCAGTTCAAGTTTTTTTTTTCAAATTATTCACGAAGCAAATTAGCTGAAGTACGTTCAATGAGTGAGAAAAATTCTTCTGTATTCTAGCACTGGCTTTTCTTCACAAGTAAAACAAATTTTGAATTTGCTCACTTTACTGACGCAGATTCGGGGAAAAGAAGAATAGAGGATAATTACATAGTAGCTGTAAAAGAAAACAAAGCGTTATGGAAATCAGCGCTAGACGTATTCTCCAAGAAAGACGATATTTTTCTTAGCACCAATTTCGTACTTTTGAGTATAGAATTTCATGAAACTGAACAAATGAATGAACAGCTACCGGGTACAATCTACTTAATTTCTAGAAATTTATCGTAAATTTTCAGAAGTGAATGTGGTGTTCTAGGTTTAAGAACAGAGAGTGCGTAATCGAAATGTTCCTTCTTCACAACTTCCGCATTCAAACTATCTTGTAAAGCTTTCATAGCTGCTTCGTGACAAACAGCAATGACCTAATACAAAAGAATTGATTAGAATCACGCTTCAAAAATAGTCCAAACAAATCTCGAATTCGCAATTGGCGAGATTTAAAACTAATGATTTGATTGGATCGTAGTTTTAAATCAAACCCTGCGCGTTTGTACCTCTGCTCCGGAGTACCCTTCGGTTAACTGAACAAGTTTTTCGATGTCAACATCTTCGTGAACGGGTGTTTTAGAAAATTGTAATGTCAAAATAGCTCGTCGAGTTTCGCAGTTAGGCAGTGATACGTAATGTTTTCGATCTAGTCGTCCAGGTCGTAGCAGTGCCTATAAAAGTAAGTGAAATAAAATATTGACAACGCCGCTACTGTACGTAGTTACAAAGTAGAGAAAAATATTCAAATTACACTATCGATACGATCTGGGCGATTAGTGGCAGCGATGATTGCAACGTTGGATAATGGTTCGACACCGTCCAGTTCGGTAAGCAGCTGAGCTAATACTCGATCTTGAACATTCGATCCGCTGCCGCCATCTGTATCGCGTTCGCCACAAATTGCGTCAATTTCGTCGAAAAATAAAACGCATGGCGATACAGTTCTTGCTTTTCGAAATATTTCACGAACCGCCTTTTCAGATTCTCCAACCCATTTACTAAATATTTCGGCTCCCTAAACATCGGAAAAAATTACTTTCAATACCGCTGAAATTACTTCGGTGTAGGTAGTATACGGGTTACGAGCTTGCCTTGATCGAAATGAAATTTAATTTACTTTCTGTAGCTACCGCTTTGGCGATCATTGTCTTTGAACAGCCTGGAGGTCCAAATAGTAGAACTCCTTTCGGTGGCGGAAACCCTAGCTTTTTAAAAGATTCCGGGTTGTTCAAAGGCCAGTCTAATACTTGCTTCAAATTTAATTTCAATTCTTCTTCGCCACCTATATCTGACCATTTCACCTAGAAAAAAGATCGATTAAACATACATACAAGGTGGCTTTTATCATACGACAATTTATGGAAAATATATTTACTACACGTACATCGGGTACTTCTACTAATATTTCACGCATAGCCGAAGGTTTTATTTGAGTAAACGCCCACGCAAGATGTTCTTCTTTCATGACAGGTAACTGACTTTCGTTTGTATTTCCAGAATCGCACTTGAAACTATTCGTAGCTTTGGTATTTGCCAGCGAACAAGCCAAAGACAAATCTGATCCAACAAATCCGTGCGAGGCAGAACCAAATTGTGTTATTACTTCGTTTGAAATTTCGTTATTATACGAAACAAGTAAACGTTGTAATATTTCAATTCTTGCATCGGCATCTGGTACAGGAATTTCTATCTCATAATCGAATCTAAAAAATCATAAATAAATAAAAACTTATTTGCGTTTTGCTTCGAAGAGCATTGCTCGTTACCTTCCAGGTCTTCTTAGAGCAGGATCGATGGAATCCAACTGCCTCGTTATTCCCAGCACAACAACCTTGAAATCATTCAGTTTATCTAACATCGATAATAAAACGCTAAGTACCCTTTTTTCTTGATCGCTACTGCTTTTATTAGGACAAAATGAATCTAACTCGTCTATTAAAATTATACTGGGAGCTTTTTCAATCGCTTCCTCGAATAAACCCTTGATTCGAGATTCTGCCTCGCCGAAATATTTACTAATTATTTGCCAACTCTACGAAAAAAAGAAAAAAACAATTTACGATACACCGACGAAAAAATGAAAAATGAAATGAAAATCTACCCACGCAAATATGAATCACGGGCAATTTCGTAACATTGATCATAGCCCGAGCAAGATATGTTTTTCCTGTGCCTGATATGCCGTGAATAAGTACACCACACGAAACACTTTCACCTAAAAAAAATAAAAAGGTGTTTTTATAAATTCTTATTAAAAATTTAAAAAAATTAATAAAGGACGATACCTTTAATATAATCGGAAGCTAGCACATTATACATCACGTCTTTCAAATCACAAATAATATTATCGATTCCGCCAAGTTTTGATAAACAATATTTTTCACAGCATGATTTTTTTCTTTCCTCATTATGAGGGGTCTGAATTTTCCATTTTGTATTCGAGAGTATTTTGAATAATTTGTTCGGTTCGGGATCTTCGATTTTCATAATGGAAAAGTCTTCGTTCAAATGATCGATCGAATCTTTGGATGTTTGATGAGGTAAAACGTCAACAATCTAAAAAATCATATTGCCATAAAATATTCGATTTATAAAAAAGAATTGAAATGTATCATTTATATTTGTGAAATTCACCTTGAATTTGGGTTTCAATCCGTAGAAATTTACAACTAAAAATTGCCCGAGCAAGACTACCCTGTTATTAAAAGTTATACTCAACATCTGAGTAATTTCAATGATTTGTGTTTCCGACATAATTTCCGGTTTGACCAATTGTAGATGTACGAGCTTAGCTGGTAAAGGAGCATTTTCGATTTTTCTAACTTCTACCGGACCTTCGAAACAATTCAATTCTCTTAAACCTGAAATATCGTAACATGTAATCAACCAGCGCAGAGATCAAAAAAGTATAATAGAAAAAATTTCATTACTTTGCTTGGTGAGAAAAACCAATGACAGTAAATTATCTTCTATTGGCCACAACGGTTTCACGATAGATTGATTATTTTTCTTGGCAGTAATAATGACAGGATCTCCGATTGGAAACTCGCAAAGCTGAGCCGAACTCAAAGAAATTTGTATAACATCGTTGAAAAACATTTCATTTTTGTCTGTTTATAAAACAATCACGCTTAAGACTTTTATTCCATCAATCGAACGTTAGTAAATACGATCTTACTAACCTTGTGGTTCAAACTGTTTGAGAAAGCTGTACAGCTTCTTCTCATAAATATGACCGTAAGACCAGTCATTTGTCGAGCTCGAAGGAGGACAGTCTATCTTCATATGTAATTCCACGTCATTTCGTCCCAAAATCGTATTACACGAATCGCATTTTTTCCAACGAGATATGCACTTAGCACGAGGTGAGGCCATCGCAATTATACTACACGTCCAACGGGTAAAAACGGTACCATTGAAGAAATGGATTTTCTACACAGCTGCGTAACAGAAAGCAAAAAACATGTAACAAGATGAAACATCAGTATTCGAGTTTTTCACTTACACCTTTATTTGGACTAATCAGGTTAAAGGGATGGTGACCTAGTGACCGAGTATCGTCGTATGTAAACAAAGGGGTTGTAGAACTTTTACTTCGCTCGAGTGTGGAAGAGGTGAACTGAGGTGAACGGAAATATTTTGAAACAGAATTGTGTACGTAAAATTTTGGTAAATTAGGTATAACTTGAAAAGATAAAAGTACTCGTACCGTAGAACGAAATTCAAAATATTCCACCAGAGAAACCCAGTCATTATTTAATAATTAACGCTTTGCGATTTTTTATTTTCCTTCGCATCGAATTGATTTTGTTATCACTAATAAATTTGGTAAACAAATTTTGTGCGTTTAAAACCCGAATAATTCACCTTAAAAATGCTTTGTACAGCGTTGTCATGTTTCCCACTTTTGAAAAATAACAGTAATTTCAATTTCAATTTTTAAGTACAAAATGAAATTAAAACTTTGTAATGGACCGTTTTTGTTCAATTAGAAATATGAAAAAAGCGTATAAAATAACTGCTGAAAAAGGAAATAATGTATTATTGGAAGCTGCGATTTTCAACAGTTTCGCTGCATTCTTCTTTGCATTGTTACGAGTTTGAACGCTTGCGCGGATAAAATACGAGTATTCAAAAAATCAAAATCTTATTGATTTCAATTTTAAGCTTACTCGGCTAAAAATTCGGCGTTCATGTCGCTGAAAAATTTTGAGGTGATCTCCTTTCGATGTTTCAAGTTCATGTTCCTTATTTTCAAGTAATTTTTAACGCGTAAAGTTCCAATCGTTACGATATACGGCTAAAAAATGTAAGAAACACTTCGGTAAACTTTCCTATTCCAACGTTCGCTCGAATATATTTTCGAAATGGAAGCTACGTTTGACAGTTCTAAAATGGAAAATGAAAAACCCAGATACTTTCCGGGGAATTCGCGAAAACCGCTGATTTGTTGTTTATGCGAGGATTACTATTCCAATCCTTGTTTATTATCGTGTTACCATTCTTTTTGTTCACGTTGCATAGAGAATAGATCAAACAATGGAGTTATATACTGTCCACTTTGCGGGTGAGTAATAAAAAAGTACTTAATACTTGTTAGGTGTATAAGTAAAATCTTATCGAATGTTTTTTTTTTCATACGGCCGATATTCGTTAGGACTCAAACGGATTGCGAAGGGAATGCTCCTCCGACAGATTTACTGCTTAAAAAGTTGGTCGAACTTTTTGATATGGATAATCCACCTTGTGCTAACTGCGACAAACGAGAACGATCGTCCATGTTTTTCTGTTCCACTTGCAGTAAGTTCGTAATAGTAAACTTTAATTTGAATCTAAACGACCGATATTTGTACTGATGAAATCATATTGTCCCATACCTACATCGTTTAGATCAAGCTTTGTGCGGTATTTGCAGAGAAAATACACATCGAGCGAAAATGTTTTCGTCTCATGAAATTTTGCCGACGTCTAAATTTTCTCAAGAAGGATTAAAAAAAGTAAGACTAATTACTCATTACGGTCGTTCGATTGTACAACGCTTTCGAGGACATTTGAAATAATTTTGAATTTTGTTTCTATACATAACAGTGTCCAATACACGGAGAGCCTTATGTTATGTATTTGGTGTCGCAAAAAATCATGCTTTGTGTAAATTGTTTTCGCGATTTACCAGCTGAAAGCAGACATCATTGTATCGATGTCGATACGGCATATACCCAAGCGGTCATGAAACTAGAATCCGTCATTTCAGTACGTACCTGATTTTCCAATTAATTAGCAAACGAATCGTCAAGTAGGTATTTGAGTTAAAAACTTTTTTTTAAGGCGGTCTGTGAAACACAAAATTCTGTTCGCGATGGTATAATTTTATGCAGAACTCATTTGGATGAGTTACTTCATAATACCGATGCTGAAAAGATGACTGTTCATTCGTTTACACAAGGCTTACAAGATGCTATAAATAAAACTCAATCCACCATTCTTTTGGAAGTTCAAAGGTAGATTTTATACGAAGCGTGATTATTTTTTTGATTCGTTCGTGTCTAAAACGACAAATGAATATGTACTTGGTTTTCAGACAATACGAATTGAAAGAAAGGTCGTTCCGTAACCAATTAGTTAGTCTGAGTACAGTTCTTCCAATTCTCCAACAACATATTTTACTCTGCCAGTCATTTTCATCAACTGCGAACAAGTTTCAATTTTTGGAAGTCGTATTTTCGATGATCGATCGCTTGAATACAGTTGCAAATCTGCCTCGATTGCTACGGTAATTACTCGTACCTACCTACCTACACCTACACTATAATCCAATCGTTATAATTTGGTAAAAATAAATCTGATAATTCGTCGGTGTTACAGACCAACTTTATCCAGTCAAATAAAAACCAATTATCGATCAGAATTCGCCCATTGTTTAGAACCTTGGGTTGGTAGATTATTAGCATCTTCGGTTCAGCAAACACAAGAATCAGGTAAAACGTTTCGTAGGCGATCAAATTAAACTTGAAACTCGTCGACAAATTAATTCTTATTTCGTAAATTGCGCGTACCTATACTTTTTCAGTGTATGAAACTGCTTTACCTGCCAAATCGTCGGGTTCACAAATTATTCATCCCATGGCTGGTACTCCATCCCAAAAACAGCAATCGGCACTAAAAATGAAAGCTCTCGAAGGCGATGGACCATTTTCAAATCATTGTAGCAGTTTCAATACACAAGTGAAGGTAACTAGTGTCCAGTATGTCCGCGTATTTTTCGTATCGATAGAACAACGAATGATACGTAAAATATTTTCAGGAATTAGGCACCATGATGAAAAATGTTAAAGAACGATTGGGAGACCTACGTAAAGACGTAACAGTTTTACATCGTTCTGCGACACCCCCTTTGGTTTTAAGACATCAAGTTATTACTCAGGATTGCACGCGATTGAATGACACTCTCGAACAAATACAAGTGGAATTAGAACGTTTAAAAACAGTATTCCAGTCTATTTGGCAAGAGCAACTGTATCGTATTCACGTGGAACAAGATATTTTCCACCAACAAGTGAGTATAGACCTACTAGTTATACCAGCATTTATACTTAGTATTTCTGATTCCAACTTGACGCGGTTTTCTAGATGACAGACGTGGTTAGTTTACGTGGAGAAGTGAAGCAGTTAGCGGTTGCGGCTAAAAATTTAGAACCGTATGTTAGTCAGTTGTCATCATGCGGCGATACCGAAGAGATAGCAAAGCTAAAATCTTTGTTGAGTGAAATATCGCAGCTCAAGGACCCTCAACGGTAATTATTTTTGAAAAACTATATTTTTATTGCAATTCAATCGATCGTGCTACTGACATGTACTCTTATACTTACGCAATTTGTAGTCTGCGGTACGAAAAAGAAGCCAAGTTTTCAAAAGGATTGTCTCGTAAACACTGCCAAAGTACAGTTTCTTTAAGCGCTGAAACGAAATCATTAGCCGGAGGTGAGTTTGTGTTACATTTGAATTTTTAAACAAAGTACCTGGTCAGATGTTGATAAATTTGACAAATCTTCAGAAGAACCCAAAAGAGATGGTTCCCTTCGCGGAGAACGAGCTCATTCCATATCCGAGCACAAGAGCAACCGAGGTGTTTTTTCTCAGCTTATGGACAAAGTTCGAAGTAGAGAAAAATCAGCTGCCGCCGAAAGTTTCAAGGAAAGAAGTAAATCTGAGGACAGGCTGAAAGAATGTTCGAATCAGTCTTGTCAAAAAGTTTACGCGGCTTGTAAATAGAATACCTACTTGAATGTTTCGAGCCTTTTTTTTCTAAAATTTTGCGCAAATTAAAACTCGCTTGTTTAAATAGGTAGTGAAGGTAGCGTAAGAGTTAAGCCAAAGAGGATATCTAGTTTATACAACAACTACGGAACTTATAAATCGTGCGGTTCGGCTAAAGAAATATTTCCCTGTAATCAGGTTTGTAAACGATAATTCTAAATCTAAAGTATAACAGATGTTTGAAAATTGACACCTAATTTGCTGGAAAAGAAAAACGAAGAAAACGAAAGAAACGACGAATTCCAACCGAATTTCTTGCCAACCGGGGAACCAAATAAAGATCCGGAGAAATACGCGGAATTTCGTTGGAAGGAAACAACTATATTCAAAGGTTGCAGACTCTGGTATATCATTGGTTCGTTCAATCGCATCCGATTACTAATACCATATTATTCTCTAACAGGTTCAACAGGCGCCGAAAAAAAAGAGTCAGATTATCAAAGTATCAGCGAAGCAACTTCAATTTTTCATTCGAAAAATAATCGTTGCTATAGCTCGGATGAAGATGACTTTTGCCCGAACGATAAGCGATTAATGAAACCGACAAAAAAATCAGCTCCTCCTTCGCCACCTCCTCGAACTCGTCGACATAGACGATATCCACATTCCGATACAGAAGAGTCAGTTTTCTATAGAGATACGACAACTAGATCATTGTAAGTTGAACAGTACAACGCGTCTAATATCGCCTGATTGATAATTTTGCGAATGACTCGAATGACTAATCTTACTAAATGATTTTACAGGCCATCTAGCGCTAAAATGAAGGATAGAAAAGCTATTTTTTTAGTTATCGGTAGCAGTAAAAACAAACTAGAAAAACGTGCTCAGAAGCAAAGATCTTGGGAAACTTTTCCTCCAAAAAAGAAAATAGAAGAAATTTCTTCGTTGTATTATAATAAAAATCCAGATAATTACAAGAGTCAGTTCGATATAGTTACTCTCGAGTCAGACACTGTCAAAAAATCTGATAGTTTTGAAGGCCACGAAGAAGCGGTTAGTTCTTTAGTCAGGGAATTTCAAAAAATTCGAATGCTTCAAAAACAAAAACAAAATTTACAACCATCTTGCGAGAAAGATGGTAATATGTAAATAATTGTAAATTCAATTCGTCACTTTATGTGTTCTACAAAAAAATTGATCGTAGTGATGGTTGATTTTGGAATAAAATAGTCCCCGTGCCTACGTATGTATTTACGGTAGGTACGTGGCACGTAGATATCGTCATTTTCTTTCATCTCGATGGGTTAAAATGATTACAATGCTTTTGTTCTTAGTTAAGTTTAATTTGATGTGTAAACACTTCGAAAGTGTGTTCATGTAGGTATCGTAAGTGGAATATTCATTATTTACAACTAAAGTTGTTGAAAATTTTACCATTAAGCCATTACCCGTAAATTGTAAGCCTGTAGTTGTTCTGTACTTATACAGTATACATTATTAGTACCTAATTACCTATTGCTGTTTTTGATGTGAGGCTGTTACTTGTAATCTTTAATACTCAATACTCATTTATACTAATTACAATTTAAATAAAGTTTAATATATGTTGAATTGAATTAATTCGTATCAAAGTTTTATAGATATTCGTTATTAATTGTCAAAAAATTCGCCATAATCTGATAATTTGTGGCGAGTAGATATTAATCTATATTAATCATTTTATTAATCATTATTAATGAATTTTTCAATTACTGTAATTTGATTTGCTAAAAAAGACAAAATTTAACTATCAACACTAGCGCGCACTTGCGATTTTTTTTGGAAACTTTCTTTTTTTTAAAAAACGAAAAAATTAAATTCCGTTAATTTTGAACTGTGACGCCATCACTCATCGCGAAATCACCAGGCCTAAATATTTTTGCTATGGCAATAGTGGGTGGCTATTGTTCCTCAGTGTTTTTTTTTTCTTCGTGATTTTTGTCTGTTTAAGAAAAGAACGTAATAGTGCTCTTGTTTTATTCTCATGTCTTTTTAATTTATTTAATCGTGTTAAATTCGCTGAAATCGGTATTTTTACGTAACTTAAAGTAATGAATAGTTACTAGTGAGTTTTAATTTTGGGTGTTTTCCTCGAACAACCGTTCAAATGTTGCGTTTGTTGGTGTTTCCTGTGCTTTTCTTTCACGTTACTATTTGTTCGGAAACTGTGAATTCTGTCTATTATTCGGACGGAGGTATGTATTTTAGCAACTTTATTTCACGAATAACCATTCGCAATCATTTCACGTCAGTTTCTATCCTCGTTAGCGAATGTCAGTTTATGGTAGATTATCAAGTACTCGATGTTCTTGTACTTGGAAAACATTAATCCCATAACGTTCCGCTAACAATCGATCTATTACTTATAAATTTGGCAAAATTGCGTGATTATCTCGCGTTTTTCTCGGAGGATTTCTCGATATTGCGACGAAATCAACTCTTTTTGAGGTAGAACGATAGCGCAGGCAAATTTGTACGGTGTCACGCGTATCATTTCATTGTACTTTTTTTACTTTGTTGCAGTTCCAAAATTGAACGTCGGTAATTTAGAAAGCGGGTATCACGGATTAGTGAAAGAAAATGAAACGCTGGTGGAGGTTACACCTCCTATCAGAGCCACAGGTGCTGATATTTGCAGCTTCAAGATTATAAACAAGCATCATACCGATGCTCCGTTTGAGGTATGTCTTAACTTGGAGACTATTCCTTTGGTTTACTCGTCATTATACGACATAATGGTGTTGATTTGCGATAATCGTCACCGTCGGTAATTCAATACGATTTACGACTACTTACGAACTCGATGAATAGCGAGTTTAATTCGAGTACCCGTTTAAAAAAACGCCAACGTTTTCGAACGAGCGAATACTCGGAGCTCGTCGATTTACATAATATTAGTGGCGAATAGCTATCGCATTTTATAACTCGCTGGTTTGACGTAAGAGATATTCGTAAACGCCGAAGAATATTTCAAATATTAACCTATTCCCTTCGCCCTTCGAATTCGCGTATCCGTATTATATCGTCGCATCGTTGAAAGATGGAGAGAGGGAAAGTTTTGTTATTTGATTTCAAAAACAGGTTCAAAAAGGCGATACGAATGAAATATAAAATTTAAATAAGTTTTATGTACCTGTTGGTAATTTATAGCGGTATTTTTTTATTCGAAGGATATAAAAAGTAGTGAAAAAAAATTACACATTGACGTACGAATTGCTTTTCCGTGTCGAGTCATTTTCCATGCAGTTACGACGAATGGGTCGGACATGGTTATGTGGGAACTGGGAAGGCGGAAAATCGATGTTCGAGACGATGAAAAGCCAGAATAGCGCTGTTGGCGCATGTATCGCGTTTTTTCCCTCGTTGGCGCGACGGTATGCAGAAAGGGTCGAATTTATTGACCATTTGCGCGACATCGAAAACATTTATTCTCTAAATAAATACGACAGCGCGAGTACTACCGCACCGTATCGAATGATGTTACATTTTTTTTCACGCGTACATATTTGAATTTCTTCTCTTCTCTTCTTTTTTTATTTCTCCGACAACTGCGAATAAAGGTACATCGAGTCCCATTTTCCTCGTCGGTCGTCGTTCCAACTATCATTCTCAAGTGCAAAACTAATAACCACCAAGTTGCGAGTTGTGGAGAAAACGAGCGCTGTAAATCACGTTCCAAGCGCAACAGCATTTTTTCACCTCGTCCAATATTCGAAATGTCGATGGCGAGAAATATTTGTTCCTTTTTTTCGTATTTTCTTTTTTATCCTCCTTTTCTCGCGAAAAAAAAAAAGAAAAGAATAAAAGAAAAGTAAAAGAGTAATCGATAATACGAACTTAATCTTTTAACGTGCGTGCTTTTTTTTCTTTTCAAGCGCCGCAATAATGAATACCGATGGTATTTCGCGAAGAATTAAATACTTGGAGTTTGTGCGAGTGCGACAATAGCATTTTGAATTATAATCACCCGTCGGCGTGTAAGGTCGGTTTAACGCACCTTTTTTGTTCCCTTTCGTTGAGACGTCGAAAATCCTAGGTCCTAGGTGATTAGAAATTGACGCGTAGATTTTCCAATAATTTTATACATCAAAAGACTACTTATTCCCTTTTTGTCGCGTCTTCGAAATTTTTTTTAGAAAAAAAAAAAATTGACGTGCCAGCAAAATCGACGCTTTTGTTAGAGGATGTAAAATTTTTCTACGATTTTAAAGACTTTCAGCGATGAAGTAAAGAATGAAATGAACAGTACTCCGAAGTCGCTGTGGCGCAAAAAAGTACACAAGTACTCGTACGTTCTATGTACCCAGGTATCGATATTCGATATCGTTCCTGGTTCCTACGAGTATCGGTATATATATAAAATACGAGTACAAACAAATCGACGATACCATCGGAAAAAGTTGAACACGTACGAAAGCGTGTGTTCCATAATCAAACGAAAAGCGTCGCGTCGTGTCGAGGGAAAAAGGTCGTGCACGGAAAACCCAACTTTTCCACGTAATATTGGTTTTTGACGACTGAAATTAGATAGAAAATCGTATCGACGATTAGGTAGGCCTTTGCGTTTATTTTGAAAGACGAAAGATGGACGTCGAACGGACTATATTTTTATAGCGATCGGCCCGTGCTCGTCTAATTTTCAGATTATCGTTCGAATGACGTTCGTTTACATTTACGGATTTACGATGCATAATGCGTGGGAATTGGGATCTCGGTGGATTGCGAAGAACGAAGATGTAAGTTTAGTCATCGATTGCGCCTTTTGCACCCATTCTCCATTCGTCGAAGCAAAAATGCCAGTTGATGTCGTGTCGTGTCTCGATGTTTTCCGAATTGAAACCTCGCGCTCGTCTCTCGCCGTCAAACGACGTCTACGAATTGCTGCCTCTTTAGGGCGCACGATGACGTGCAATTAAACTTTATTGTAACTTCGAGCCGCGTTTCTTTGGTTGACTGACGACAGACAGAATACGGACGCGGTACTCGTGTGTACGTAGGCTTACTCGGTATTTCCAACACTTGTCGTATTTGTATCGCCGTTCCTGAAATACTTCGTACATAGGCGTACAATACCTAGTTATATGTAGATAATCTGTAACGTATATTATACAAGGTGGTCCATTTAAAAGGAATTAAAAAAAAAACATTCGGATTTTCTGGCCAAACCGAGAGTACTACGAAAAAAATGCGTGGGATGAAAATTGTAGAGCTTGAAATTCTCTTTCTCGTACGAGCTAACGTTTTTTTCTCGGGGGGCTTAGTTATTGAGATTTTTGCAGTCAAAAATTGGTACGAGTACATTTGAAATTAGCGAGGTCGTAAATTTCCCATAAATATGGATTTTCTAGCCAAACTAAGGGTGCTACGAAAAAATTGAAGGGGGTGAAAATTGTCGAGCTCGAAATTCTTTTTCTACGAGTACAGCGAGCTATTATTTTTGTCTAGGGGGCTTCGTTTTCGAAATTTTTGCAGTCAAATGCGTTTATTTTTCAATTTTCAAACCATCAACCTTGCAAATGGGCCACCTTGTATGCGTAGCAGATGCTACCCGTGAAAATTATGCGACTGCGAGGATACACTTGCCCCGTTTACCTTGTATTATCTTCTGCGAATTGAAAATTTGTACTTCTATTATTGGGCGATATTGAAATTTGAATTTGGAAATTTCATTATTTCAAAATCTGGCAATCTCGGTTGATGATGAAATGTACGATGAAAGGTGGCAGGTGCAGGTGTAGGTGGGTCAGTCGAGGTATTAGCCGCGAGTATTGAGCGAGCAAAGAGAGCGCAAAAAATTGAAAAAAAAAGGTTCTATATTTCGCATCTACGTATTTCCTTAGCTGGTTATACGCCATTCGCGTTATATACGCGCTCGCGGTTTTTCATATGTTCCCTTCCACTCGGCCCGATTGTCGGCATCCTTTTGCGTGTCGTCTTCTCTCTCGATCGCTGGTATACTTATGCTATTTTGCAGGCTGACGCGAGTATAGAGGACTAGAGGTAGAGGTATAATGATGTGTGCTTGTGTAGGTACTAGGTAGTAGGTACTGCGTTCTTTTAGGTATGTGTAATACATACGTACATTAGGTGTATAGGTATTAGATACGTTATACGTAGTCGTATAGGTATAGTACCAGTATAATATGTATATCGCAAAGGTTTTTATAAAACGGAAAAAAAATAATAGAAAATCTCGAACGCGGAGAAACAAGGCAGATGAAAGAGGACGCGTAGCGGTAACGACGTTATAAAGTACGCGTTGTGGGCTCTCTTCTTTTCGAGTTGCTTTTTTTTCTTTCGTGTTCGCTTTTTAGCTATTACCGAAGTGATGTAGATATTTCTTAACGTCTAAGTTGAAAAAATTGGGTTTTTGCTCGACTCGCTGTATATTTTCTCGGCGCGGCGCGGCGTGGCGCGAAGGCGGCTACGTAAGCGCCGAGAAATCTTTTTTTCTTATTTCTTATTCCAGCGTTCGCTTATTGCCGAGCCCAATCGCCGACAGGCGGGAGATGGTATTTTATAACGGAAATTTAAGCGAAAATTAAGTTTTCAAAGGGTTTTAATAACGTCGCTTATGCACGAAAGAAGCTCTCCTAATACTAAATTGATTCGCGCGCTTATATTACTACGACGATGACGATGACGACGACGACGACGACGATAACGGGCGACGACGTCGCGTTAATAACGGAAGATGTCTCCGCTTCTCTTTCTCTTCTTTCTTTATTTCCTCGAAAATTGCCGATGCTAACCCCAAACCTGCCCTATTCGTTGTCCTATACCTTTTGGAATGTTATCAAAAAGCGTCTTGTGATATAGTCGCGCACTGAAAAGGTATAGTTTTTTCAGCTTTCATACTATAAAGGTTTCCTACCTATTTTTGTATTTCATATCTAGACATCTAGGCATATGTATATCGTACTTGTACTCGCTAACTACCTATAGGAGAAGAGCTACCGCAAGTATTTTGTTGCGGTACCTTCTCGAACGTCGCGACGATCGAATGACGCACGAAGTGGACTGGATGAGTCATACGACGCCGATGGTATGACAAATACGAATACATGTTGATAGTACGTACTACGTACGCGTGTAGTTGTTGTAAAAACCCAGGTCCAACACGATGCGATGCGCTTTACTATTCGGCTTTTGCGAGATACATATGTACGTAGATTCGAAGAGGATTTGAATTTTTTTCAATTTCGCTTATTTTTAATCACTTTTGAGCTGCAGTTTTTCAAGAAAATGTCAACAGTCGCGTGTTTCCTCGTCTTGAAATCACCCCTTCCCATACCGTACTATACCTATACGTAAACTACATACGAATAAGGATACGGGGTGGCCCACGTAGGAGGTCGAAGCTACTGAAAATGAAAAAAAATCTAAACACTTGGATTTTCTTGCCAAAGTAAGAGTCTTATGAAAAAATACTAAGAAACAAACTTGTAGAACTTGAAATTTTCTTTCCGCTGTGGGCGATTGCTTTTTTTTTGAGAGGCTTAGTTTCGATGATTTTTGCAGTCCAAGTTCAAAATTTGATACGGATTTCTTACATTACCAAATTGGACTGCAAAAATCTCGAAAACTAAGCCTTCTAGAAAAAAAACCAATCGCCTACTGCGGAAAGAAAATCGTAAGCTCTACAAATTCGATTCTTAGCATTTTTTTCCTAGGACCCTTGTCTTGCCAGAAAATCCACGGTTAAGGGAAATTTAGCTCGTATACGAAGTAGAAGATTTTGAAAATGAAGAAAATCTCCGTAAACGCGGATTTTTTTGGCCAAACTAGGAATCCTACGAAAAAAAATATTAAGAATCGAACTTGTAGAACTTGAAATTCTCGTTCTACAGTAGGAGAGTGGGTTTTTTCTAGGAGTTTTAGTTTTCGAGATTTTTACAGTCGAAAGTTTTGTTTCTTCATTTTCGAAATCATCGACTTTGTATGCGGACCACCCTGACATCCGAGTATCTTTACAGAGTGTTCCAATAATAGTGTACAGCTTTCGAAGCAGCGGTGCTGCTACCTAAACTACACGAGTGTATGCGTGTTTGCCGACCCCGAAGTTTGAAGGGGCAAAATATGAATGCGTTAATAGTGGTGTTTTCTCAGAACGTCGTAACTCGCACGATAAAATGGATAGACGAAAGAGCCTTCCTTGGTAAGATAGTGAAATCGGCCCTCGACCCAAATTTCTTCAAAAGTGGTCCTAAATGTCACCCCTGATGTAAAAACTCATCGCCGAAATTTTTGAC
>FIZU01064099.1:0-18708 GCA_900064475.1 Pseudococcus longispinus
TGAAAGTGATAAGAACTTCTTAAATAGGAAATTTCATTTAAAATATTTTATGTTCTGACCTTTTTTGCAAAAAAATATGTTTATTCGGAAATAAACGCAAAAAACGCTGCTAGGGGGTAGTTTTCACCCCCTAACTCGCGAAGGACACGCCCTACACCAAAATGCCATAAGGCAATCTTGAAGAGGGCAGTGAGTACTGCCCATTTCTGAAAAAAAATTGCTGTCGCAAATTTGTCAGAATAAATTTCAATAAAATTGCTATCTTTCCTGGACTATACCTCGTTGACAATATTAGTACAAACATACTTCCTTCAAATCTATAGACAGGGCTGGTCCAAATGAGAGAAAAGGAGCAGAGAGGGCAACCCTCCACAATAAAATATCAAAAAAAATTTTCTGCCGTAAAAATTAGCTTCAAATTGGAAAATTTGAAAAAAATTGATAGAAAATTTGCAGTTTGAGTCGAAAAATGAACTTAAATTCCTTCAGAGTCAGAAATTTTCAAATTTTTGCCCCTCCATTAATGTTGATTTCGATTCGTCTTCGACTTTAAATTTGAGGTCATCGCCAGATTTTAGGAAAAAAAAACTAAAATGACATTTTTTAAATTCTTAGTTAACAAATCTATCGAAAAAAATGAGAAAAATTTTCCTAAAGTGAAGATTGTGAAGTTGTATCATTTTAAAGTTCACATATTTGAATAGTTTCTGGCCTCTTTTGAAAGGGAGGGGGGAAGGAGTTGGACAAGACATTGAAAAAAGTTATAAATTGACTTGAAATTTTCAACATTTTCGATTTTTTACCTGTCAATTGATCATTCAAGAATATTATACCAAAAAATTGACAGTTTTTAGCCGAATTTTTGATTAAAAATTGACGGCTATTGTCCCGGTTTAGGAGTAGAGGGGGTACAACTTTTGATCTTGTGGATTTTTTTCACTTTTGAGGGATTTTTAACACATTTTTTCAAATTGTCAAATTTTTTCGTACTTTCAAATACACCTAGAATACTTACCTAGAGCTGCAAGAAAAGCCAAAAAAAAGTTCAAACATTTTTTTCTATTCTAAAATAACAATACGAGTATCCAATGCTCAAAAAATAGAGAGAGACTCGAAATATTTTTCGATTTCATTGAAAATTTATAAATTTTTAATGCCACCATTGAGACGAGAGTTCAAGTTAGACACCTGAACTTTTCATCACCATATTTTGACGTCATTTCACAATTTTTTCCAATTTCTTCATTTCCCTTCAAGTTTCCAAAACGAAAATCCAATGAAGACCTACTCAAGCTAACACACTTACTTCAACTAAATTTCGTGATTTTTTTTTTCAACCTTTTTCGTGACATTTACACCTAATTCTAAATTTTTTTCAAACTCTTCTCATTCATTTTTTTTTTTGAAAAATTCAAATTCTTTTTGCACTCGAACGATACGAGATCGAAATTTCAAAAAAAAAACAATAGTTTCAATGACCAAAATATGCCTTTTCCAATTATCAACCCCATCTTTAGACAAAATTCATGATTTTTTTTGGAAAATTTAAATCTGGAACACACCTCAACATCGATACTTTAGAACTCACTTCCAGTCAGTTTCATCCCCCTCATTCAATACATTCGAAAATTACCAATTCTCTCGCATTTTAAATCCAAACGACGTAATTTCACCATCGAATAATAATCCTTTTTTCTCCCCTTTTTTCTTAATTAGACCTAATTTAAATAAGGAAAATTCCAAAACATTTTAACACAAAACTACATTCAAATATCAGTTTAATCGTCAAAATAAAAGTTTTTCCACTTATTCCTCGCATTCTGCTCTCTCTCTCCCTCTTCAACCCTGCAAATCATTCTCTAACCCTTTTCGCCTTCGTGACATGCTTCCAGGACCTCTTTCCTTGGGCCAGTATTCGTGATTACATCTAAATCAAAGCCAAATAACCACACATTCGGCACGATATACTCGCACACGCACACAATCCACTCGATACCATTCGAACCACGTGTTTGACTTCGTCTTAGACCCATTGTAGATACTCAATACGTCAAAAAAAGTCTAAATTTTACACTTATCTTCGTTCAAATGGTATCATCGTCAAAAGCCACCGAATAATTACTATCAAATCTACGATCCCTTCTTGGTTTCTCTTCAACCCCATTCCACTATGTTGTTCTAACATCGATGATATCACATTTACCCTAAACTTTTCGGGGGGAGGCACTTTGTACTTATCGTTTGGGATATTTTTTCTTCGTTACCCTTATTAGAAAGCTTCTTATCTCGCGACATCTCGATTACTCTACCCCTTTACAACCCTATCACACTGCATCGTTTTTGAAAAATTATAAATCAAAGCCTTTATACTTACGAGTACGCGAGTACAAAAAACACGTCTCGTCGACAAATTACTGCCCCTCGCTGGGTGCAGTCATTTCACAACGAACGATTTGCCGTTAGCACTACGACAGAAAAAATCTTACCTAGGGGTTGAAAAAAAGGCACCCCTATTTATGTACCTTTTAGTGATGTAGCGACTGGGAAAAAACCTGGCCTTTTCGAAGCAGTCGCACACCTGTCGTTGACTTTTACGTCTCTTTTATGAACCATACGTATCAAAAAACCCTTGTGCGAAAATCGTCTAATAATAAAGATCCGTCGAAAAATTTCATTCCGAAGCCAAGTTTTATTAACAATGGGAAAAATCGCGAAAAACTTGCGTAGGGAGGTTGGCTCGTACACATGACCTCGTTTTATCCTCGTTCTCGTTAAATTCCCCTTTATTTCTTTATTTAATTGACGAAAACACCGAACCGAGTCAACAAATCGTTAGTACAAATACAAGCAAAACTGCAGATAGCAAAAAACCGCAAAGGTACATAGCCTAGGTACGAACCAAATTAGATATTCGAACGAAAGAATGAAAAATCGCGGGCTTTTAATAAGGTATAACGAGGCGAAAATCCGCTCTAAACGATACCATGTTCTAAATACACCAAGAGGCAACACGCGGTAATCGATACGTGATGACTCATCGTAGAAATTTCAACCGCCAAAAGTCCCCGCGCATTTTTAAATTACCGCGCTGAAAAAATTTACTTTTATTAACACTCGAGCAAATCGTAAAACCGTCCTCGGCTCGTTTTTCGAGCTCATAAATACCGCCGAAATAGACGAGCAACGGATACCGAACGTATAAAAGCTAATCCTAGTCGAATAAGAGAAAAAAAAATGAAGAAAAATTCTACGAAAAAAAAAAAAAAATACGATACATCTGCGAGTACTTACCTATTTCTCAACCGCGTACATTTTATTTTACGATAATTTTTTCGCCTATTTTACGTCGCCATCTACGTACGTATATTTTACAGCCCGCGTAAATATATATAGTTCAAACGTATACAAAATATACACACTCGACGACGACGAGCAACGCGCGCCTGAATATTTCGATCCGATCGTCGTCGCAAAAACAGTGATAATACGCGTCAGCGTTAAAGCAGTTGCCTATACTACGCCTTCAGCGAGACCAGAGAGAGCTCCGAAGGGATACACCAGTACGGTGGCTGAATGATAAGAAAGACTCGCGCACAAGCTACGCACACCGCACGCGAGTATGCGTCACACCGGCACAGTCTCGGCAACCATCCACTCCGGCCCCTGGCCGCTGCCACCCTCGGCAGCACTGCCGAACAGCTGACGTCATCGAATAACCCAGCTTTAATTTTTTCCCGAACGCGTCGCCTGCGTCTCTCTGTTTTTCTATCTCTGTTCGACGTTCGTTCGGTGCACACGACGAGTCGAACATGTATTTACAAGGGGTGAGTTCCTGTTTGCCTAGTCGGTTCCTTCGGCGTTTTAATCACCCCCCCCTCGGCGTGATAGTTGTACGATTTCATGACAATATTATCGAGTGACTGATTTTTTATAGTTGTAGAGGAAAAAATGGATCATCCTTATTGACGAACAAAATTTGGGAGTGTTAGCATCATGTTGTCTGTTTTTGAAGCATCCAGGTATTAGCAAAATGGTAGTGGTAGCATCCTTGTAGCATTCTGGTAGCAGTATAGTAGCATTCCAGAGGCATTCTGGTAGTACTTGACATGATGATACCACAATGCTAGTACTTGATCATGCTAGCATCTAGCATTATTGGGGTGGTCCAAAAACAGGCAACATGATACTAGCATTTGCTTAGCTCTATGCTAACATAATGCTACCTATGTTAATAAAATGGTTGATGGGGATACATCCCATAAAAATAGAAGAAGTGGAGAAACTAAAGAAGGTGTCAATTAATGAATAAAAAAACAACTCAGCTCACAACGCTTTTCAAGAACCAAGTTCTCATCATCAGGTCTCGTCAGTAATCCCAGAAAGAAATTATCGGATTGATTCAAAAAGTGGTATCATTTGATCTATTTGGATTTTGGGGCGAACAAGTCTTTTATGCTGAGTGATGCAACACTTTTCAAAAAACAGTCAACTCACTTGTAACCCAACTTTGGACAAATCGCTCCTCACCACTCTTCAATTACAACAGTAAACTGAGAACTAAAAGTTGAACTCATCGTCCAAAGAACTAGTTGAACTCCGATGTGAGTTACACTTTATTTTACTGTAAACGTATGAGTAGGTGTGCCAAAATATAGTATCTGCATCCTCATTACCTCACTACTCCTGCGAATGAATGTAATTTAGAGTTGAAACAATAAAACACATCATTATTCTATCGGATTGCTCGGTTCCTAGTTTAACGACCGTATAATCGTGAAGAAATTAAAAGAAATTACGCGCTACATGCATCAATAAAAGATTTGCAAAAGACTTGGAACTCTTCATTGTTTTTCACTCTTTTTGTGAAAAAAGGGCACTCAGAGGTAGCTTACGAGAAAATCTGTGCCTGATCCTGTTTTCAAATGAAGCATTGACAGACCCAAATAGACAACGATGGCTTGATCCAGTTGTATATTAAGGGGGAGTGCAAAGAATTGACGTTCTCAGATTTTGGTAATTTTTTGGTATGTTGTTCATTTTGAGTTGAAAACTCTCTGTAAAAATTTTTAGCTTCCTGGAAGGCAGCTAAGAGGTACCATTTTTGAAAAAAAAACACAATTTTTTGCTTTTTACACTTCAAAAACCCTCCAAAACAAAAGTTATGTACCCGATCAGTAAGTGCAATTTGAGATTCTGCATCGACCTGAAATTCGGTGCTGCAAAAGCGGAACAGGAGCGGGATCGAAGAGTGAAAAGAGCGCACAAAATCAGTGTGAGCGGAGCTAAAGTGGGAGCGGAGCCGCAGAACTTGAAAGAGCGCTCTGGAACACTCTCAAAATAGAGCTGGTTCTCTAAGAATGGGAGTAATGCTCTTCACTCACTGATTCCTTTAATATTATGGTACTTGCGACAACCATATTTTGGGGGTTTTGATTCACAGCTGTAATGAACCTTATAAAAACCTTTCAAAAGGACAAAAAATGAAGAAATTTTTCGTTTTTGGCTACTCCTAAACATTTTTTTTCCTCCCGAAGTATCAGGGATGCGACGATATGTATCGATACCGTATCGACAGAATCATCAAGGATCATGATCTTTTAATGCTATCAAAAACGGCTGAAAACAAGCCAAAAATGCCAACATTTTTTGAAAATTTCAGTCGGTATTTCGTGATCCTAGCGGATCAAAATTGAACAGCAGGATCAATAAGGATCATGATCTGTATCATGATACAATATCGTTGATATTTCGGTATCGTCGCATCCCTGCGAAGTATCCTTTTAGAATAAACTGCCAGATTTCTCATTTCATTACGTGAAACAGTAAACTCAAAAATGTAAAAAAATTGAAAAATGAATACATCAGAGATCAAAAAAGACAGAAACACTCCTCAATCTGTTGAAATTTTAATAATTTTAAGTTTTTTTTTTTTTCTTTAAAATTGGGCAAAAAATAAAATTTAAAGAGCTGGGAGCGGGAGCCTGAGTGTGAGCGGAACTGGAAATAATTTGAAAAAAAGTGGGAGCGGAGCCGATGGAACGCTAATTTAAGGAAGGAGCGCTCTTTCAGCGGAGTGGTAGTCAAGTTTAAATGAGCGAGCGAGGGAGTGCAAAATTCTTTGATCTTGCAGCACTGACCTGAATAGTAGTTTTTTTTCGATCTGAGGCCGTTTTTCCTTCCCCCTAAAATAAGACAAAGTCTGCAGCTAGGGGGCTTCAAGTATAGCGAATCGTTTTTATCGTGCAACACCAAAACTATGCTTTCTACAAAAAAAAGTATAATAATCAATATTGTAGGATATAAAATTTTCCACCTAGTACATACTTTAAATTTTACGTAGACTCGATTTTACAAAGAAAAAACCCGAATTCTTCAATTCAAGAATGTTTTTTTTGTAAAATCGAGTCTACGTAAAATTTAAAGCATATACTAGATGGAAAATTCAACGGGAACTGAGCGCACTCCAGAAAAACGAGTCAATCATAACTCCAAATTTACAGAAAATTGTGTACTTCAACTCCTCTAGTTTCCAATTTCAACTCCAACGCCATGGGGAAAAAAAGTAAGCTTTAACTGCAATCCCTCATCTACAAAAACAAATTGATTTCAACTCCTAGAAAATCCGCAGTCAACTCAAAAGTGTGAAACTTTGCCTGGAGTTTGTCCAGCTCTGAATCCAGCAATATGCTTTTTCAGTGATAGTGAGAGAAGGATGCAAGGGTGCATTTACACCGAGACCATATTTTTGTTAAACCCCGTAAAAGTACTCGTAGGTCCAGGCCAAATTTTACGATTCCTTGGAACAACAAAGAAAAATGAATGATTCTGATTCAGTTGCACATGCTAAATTAGATCCCATAATTACTAGATAGATCGAACTAGATCAAAACCATTTTGATGTAGTTATTTCTAGCAACAGGCAATTTGAGTACATCAATCAAATTTTGCATTACAGTGGAACAAGAAAGACATGCCTACCTCGGATTTTGACCAAATCTAAGGAGATGGTTCATTCTGAGGTTGAAGATGCACCATATAAAGTTTCAGACCCTTAGCTCAAAGGGAGACAGAGCTCGAGGCACCCAACGTGAGGCCACTTTTGAAAAAAAACAGGTTTACTGCAACTTTTGGGGGGTGCTTCCTGTCTGGTACTGCAGTCACTCCCTGAAAAAGTGGGATTCGAGTTCTTACACTTTCCTGTGCCATTGACCTGGAAATTGAATACACTTACCGACTTCAATCAAAACTGGACCAAAAAAGTCTCAAAATATTTCGATTAAAAACATTGAAAATTGAAGTGCAGTTTCTTCGAGAATGAAAGGTGACTTGACATTTTACATGTATTCGATTAATATTGTAGATCAAATACACGGAAATTTACATTTTTTGTGGAAAAAACAGTAAATAACAAAGATTTGAGCGATTTTTCTGGCTAATTCGAGTTTGCTGATGTTAAATCTGGCATCCACAAATTAGGCAATCAAACTATCTAGGCTCAACATATGCAAATTTTCAATCTCACAGATGCTGAGACATCTGCATTATCTTAATTACGTCAGGTGCTAATAAAGTACGGGTTCTTTCTCCTGTCAATACTGATATATACAACTTTTCCACCATTAGTGTCGAATGATTTACATTCAAACCTGCACTCATTGTTCCTAGTGCCTTTAACTAATTGTGTGCAATACTCGCCACACACTGATGCATGCTGGCTGCTATTCGTTTTTTAAAAAGTTACCTAGAATTTTAGCAATCACTTGGAATTCGCAAAAACGAATTTTTTCCACGTCGAATAAGGTTCCGTTTTGTTCGCAAATTCGCTATTCCCCAAAGTGTGTCAGGATTATTTGTGAGATTTCACATATTGTCTCGTCGGTTCTAGTTCGTTCAACTTTTTTTCGATTTTTTTCCTCATATCGTTCACGATTCGATAAATCGACGAGCTGTTTCGTTCATCGGACGTATTATGTATAGTGATCGAGTAGTAGGCGAATAACGCTTTATTAATTTTTCGTTTTACACGATTGACGTTGTCGCTTTGACTAAACAAAGCGGAACGTTGACAAATGGGTATAGAAAAGGTGAAAGGGAAACAGGCCATTTGTGTGAATAAAAATTCTATCGGGATAAGCGTGCTTTTTGACGGGGCGAATAGTATGAGGAGGGTGTTGGCTTTTGCGAATATTATGACACGTATAAGTACCTATATTTAAAAAAGATATGCCCTCTGTATTCTAGTCTAGTGATACTCGTATGTTTGATTAACAAGTCCGACGCGACAGGCTGAGCATATAGTTGACAGGTTATCACTCGGAATTTAAAGTAGTTGCATGGGTTTCGAGCGATGAAGTGTGTATGACGTTTGAAAGCTGTTGAGTAATTTGGGGGTGAAAAAATGAAATATATTTATTTTTTAAAAAGTAGGTAGATCTTTGATCGTAAAATTCTGGATCGAATTTGATACAGGGTGTTCTGGTAGCAGTACACCGCCTTCAAATCAGAAATGTAGCTACCCAAACTATATGTGTGCTGACCCCTGGATTTGAAGAGGGGAAAGTATGCACTAGTCCTGGTAGATGTTTCAAAATGTCGTAACTCCGCTGATAAAATACTTAGGCCAATTTTTTTGTACTTTTCTTGCAGAACTTTTCAAGCTCTACAAAATGAGTTATATTCCTATTTTGCCTAAATCTAAAATTGGAGTAGCTACAATGATTTGAAAATGTGTAGGCTTCGTTAACTCCTTCAATTTTCAAGTTATGCAAAATTTTGTAAGAATCCTTTTTGGTTGAGCTTTTTAAGCTCTACAAACCGAGCCAATAAATTTTTGCATAGCTCTAAAATTGAAGGAGCTACGATCATTAAAAATATGAAAAATGACATTATTTTCTCAAAATTAATTTTTTCTTCACAATAATTTTTCAAAATGGCTTTCATGTTGTCAATTTTGGAGTCAGGCAAAAAATGATTAACTCATTTTGTAGAGCTCAAAAAGCTCAACAAAAAATGACTCTTACAAAATTTTGCATAACTTGAAAATTGAAGGGTTTACGAAGCCTAAGAAATTTCAAATCATCGTAGCTCCTTCAAGGATAGTCGAAAATACCTACCTGTGTTCAATATAAGTTGCCTACTCACCTGATTGAAGGCGGGGCATTATTTTTGAAACACCCTGTATAATTTCCATCACCGAGGGCAAAAATATCACTCCTAATCGAATTTTTCGAAAAATAGGTATAATATTTTACTAAAACAATTTCGCCAAATTCAAGATACGACTCGACGATGGCAAAAGAAAAACGTCTCGGCGAAAACTGCAAAGAACACGAACCGTATCTAGTTATTACCAACTTTTCCATACTTTTTCCTCTCGTTCTGTTTCGAGATAACGAAATGACACGAAAATGAAAAATTAAAACATCCATTTATTCGGCATCGCATCGATTGCACCGTACACACTCCATCTGACTGTACTTTTCATCACGTCGAACAAAGTACGGTGTCAACCTCGTGCCGATTCCCCGTCGTATTGAAAAAAGAATACATATCTTCGGAAAAGTTATTTAATTAAAAAAAGATGGAATAAGATTGCGAACGACATCGAGTCGAGAAAAATTATTACCGTCGTTTTTCTCCATTTTCAAACAGAACTTGCTGGAAGAAAAATTAATAAATCCACCTTGTACGTACGTATCTTGCCAAACTAACGGTGCTTGTAAGTCGTACATATAGTGAAGTTTTTCCAAACTTGTTGGGCGATATATTTCGATCATATATGGCTCGAGTTTTCTACCATTTCGGGCGTATTCGTGTCACTATTAATATAGTATGCAATTTTACAACTTCCATTTACCCAAAGATAAAACTTTTTGGCCAGGTCTGTCGAGACATACGCATAAATCAGTCGTTCGGGCTCGCAAATACCAAAATACTAATATACTTTCAGTTTGACGTTCCTATAGATAGGTATAGGTGGATAGGTGAGAACCTAGATTACGTTCAATTAAGAAAATTGCTGCATTCCAAGTCGTATAGTTGCCTCGTGTAAAAGAAGGATAATAAGAAAACACGACATACGACGCAGCTATACAACAACCCGGAGAAACAAACCTTTTAAAAAGCTTATGCTCTGCATATACAATCGATACGAATTCGAAACGAGCTTCTGTTTTTAGTATCGTAACCATTCAATATTGTATAATAACGTTGCAGCTTTAAACTACACGTACCATAAAGTGTTTCAGCCTTGTCAACACAATCGCTCTCTCGCCCTTCTCGACCTCACCGAGGTTTTTTTTTTCTCCTAAACTAAACATAAACGAATAAACTAACACGTATGCCATGCACTAAAATAAAAAAAACCACTAGTCGTATCTTTCTCTCTCGCTCTATTCGAACCAGACAGCGTAGAAATATGATTGTAATACATTTTACTCCAACAGCAGCTCCGCCAGCAAGTCTCTCGAACTTGGTTGTATATATTTCACCAGTCGTAAAAAATAAATATACACATATGATAACGTGAAATCGGCATCGCAACAACAGACGTTAACGAGCTCCTCACCTACTCGCTCTCCTCCTCGTATACTTTAGCACCTCTCATATTTATGAAAAATTACCTTTAATAGTTGAAAATTTTTAAATTTCCTTAGACATTTTGTGGCCTCGCCACGTAATACGACTCTTCATTCCCTCATTTTATGACAGCCTCGAAAATCATCATCGTCGACGTCTCTCTAAATGACAAAATACTACTGAAAACGGGTGAAAGTACAATTGCTTTTTTGATTCGAAAATGCCACCGCAGCACCACGTATAATAAAGTGGGGAGAAAGGGGACACGTCGGAATGGGGTAAAACGAGCGCTTAAAATGGCTAAAACTAGGGTAACTTCTTTCATCGTCGTGTCGTCGACGAGTATATACTATATACGTACACACTTTGATGATGTGATTCCTCTCTCCAATGCCCCCCAAGCCATTCGACAGCATAAAAACTGAAAGCAGACAAATGCCTATTTTAGCGCCATGCCTTACGAGTCGAGTACCACGGCGCGAGGGTGGAAATTATTAGGATTTTTTACTCTCGGCTTCCGCTACCATCTGTGTTGAAATGAATACCCCTGGCCCAACTTGGTCTCGAGTTGACTCGACTTGTTTACTTTTTGCTGCGGCGATATTATTTTTCCGGATAGGATTAAATAGTTACATATTGCGTCGCGTCAAATGATGATAATTAAATAGGATTTGGGATTGAAAGATTCATGCGATTATTGACAGGATGTCTTGGATTTAGCTGGGCCTCGGTTTTAAGATTTTCTTTCCGGGGAAGGGGAGGGATATAGGTTATTCGTTATTACATATTTTTGATCGGTTTTCACTTACATTCAGAGAAGAACTGAAATTGGCTTCATGGAGGGGGAATTGAAAGACTCCATTTATACAATTTTTTATAATTTTCCCACTCAAAATCACAGATTGGCAAAATCATTTACAAAAAAATCGTCAAAATTACTCCATTGCTGGATTCCAGAAGTCAAAAAACATGCACTTTGATACCCAATTGGTCATTTTACCAAATTTCTGAGCAAAATGCAGCTTTCTTGAGATTTCTTTGGAGGATTTCGGTGATATGACATCCAAGGACAGATCAAAAATCATTTGAAATGTGATAAAAGTAGCTCAAATTTCGTAAGAACGTTGAATATTTCCATAAATGAACTTTTTTAATTTGATATTTCTCAAATTTTGACAATTTTTCCTTAATTTTTCAATATTTTCAAATAAATTCCTCTCAGTTTCCATTTTGATCCATTGAGGCAGTTTTTACTCGTAACTTTACTTGTCTCCTTACAATTTACTCAAAAGTCTAACAAAATATTGAAAAGTTGAAAAAAAATACAAAAAAAATGGATGAACAAATTTTCGGAATGGCTCCTAATAAGACTATCCGCGTCAAAAATGATTAAATTCAGTTTTTTAAGAATGATTTTCAATTTTTATGAAAAATCAAGATTTTATAAAAGACCTTATCATATTGTGACATGATTTCAATTTCATGTGAAAAAAAATCATTAAAATTACGATTTAGAAATAAGCTAAAAATGCTAAAATGAGAAGAAATCTAGGATTGGCTGAAACTCTGAACTTCACAATTATGTAAACTGGTCAAAAGAGGATTAAAATTCAAGATTTTTTTTTTTACAATTTAATGAATGATTTTCATGAATTAGGATGTTTTATAGGCGAAAAAATTCATGTTTTCAAATCATAGGTATTTAATTTTGAATCATTCTTTTAATGACATAATCTTCATGATTTTCGAGAATTTCGAAACTGATTTCATAATTTTGATTTAAAATAATTTTGGAAATAATTTTGTCCATCTCTGCTCAAAATGTAAAATTTTTCCAAGAAAAGAGGTCAATACTTTAGTAAGTTTTCCCATTCAACCTTAATGTATTATATTTATTACTCGATTCTTCATTAAAATGTCTTTTTTTGGCCCCGGGATGTGGTTATACTCCTAATCACTCCTTAAAATCAGCCCTACGAGGAGAGGGAGGGATAGGAAAATTTTTTGCGTTACGTTTTTTACGATATAAAATTTTGTCATCCCAGACGACTTCTTCGACTTACAAATTTTCAAATTGGAAAAGTGGTTCAGACATTATAAAAATTGTCAAAATTTTCATAATAGTTTAAAATAAGTTTGAGTAAGTAAATCGGTCAAAAAATCATGAAAATTATGCAAAAAATTCCCATACTACCCATGAAACTATAAAACATAAGATATGCTTTTGCTCGTTCAATTTTTCAAGCCCATAAAATCGTGATATTTGAATTTTTCCAAGTTCAAAAACTGATTTGAATCACAAAGAATTATGATTTCGACCAAAAAAGATGAGTTTGACAAAAAATGACAATTTTTACCTCGAAATGTAGTTTTTACCTTGAAGTGACAGTTTTTACCTTGAAACGACAATTTTTTATCAGAAATGACGATTTACGACCAAAAATAACAATTTTTACCTCGAAATGGCAATTTTGACCAAAAAATTCACAATTTGGACAAAAAACAATTGACGAAAAATGGAGATTTTGACCAAAAATAACGCTTTCTACTTTAAAATCACCGTTTTGACCAAAAAATTACAATTTTGACCAAAAAATGAAAATTTTGACCAAAAATGAAAATTTTGATCAAAAATAACAGTTTTTACCTTAAAATGACAATTTTCACCAAAAATTTACAATTTGGAAAAAAACAATTGACGAAAAACGGAGATTTTGACCAAAAATGAAATTTTCCACTTTGAAATGAGCAATTTCAACTTTGAAGTCACCATTTTAATCAAAAAATTACAGTTTGGACTGGAAAATAAAAAATGACAAAAAACGACGACTTTGACCAAAAATGGAAATTTTGACCAAAAATGACCATATTGACAAAAAATTAGAATTTGGACCAAAAATAACAATTTTTGCCTTGAAATGACAATTTTGACCAAAAATTTACAATTTAGAAAAAAATCGTTGACCAAAAATGACACTTTCTACTTTGAAGTGTCCATTTTCTACTTTTAAATCACTATTTTGATCAAAAAATGACAATTTTGAAAAAAATTACAGTTTGGACTAGAAAATAAAAAATGACAAAAAACAATGATTTTGACCAAAAATGACAATTTTGACAAAAAAATGGAAGTTTTGACAAAAAAATTAGGATTTGAACCAAAAGCAACAATTTCTGCCTTGAAATGACAATTTTGACCAAAAATTTACAATTTAGAAAAAAAAATTGACGATTGACCAAAAATTGCACTTTCTACCTTGAAGTGTCCAATTTCTACTTTTAAATCACTATTTTGATCAAAAAATTACAATTTTGACAAAAAACTACAGTCTGGACTAGAAAATAAAAAATGACAAAAAACGATGATTTTGACCAAAAATAACAATTCTGACTAAAAGCTGAGAATTTTACCCAAATATGACAGTTTTGTCGGTTCGTACGTAACAGCAGCTAGGTGGATGGGCCGCAAACCAGCCGCCGAGTGAAACCATAAAACATAGGATATGCTTTAGCTAACTGAAGTTTTCGAATGCATGAAGTCGTGATATTTTCAATTTTCGGGAAATTTTCCAAGTCCAAAAAGTCAGACAAAATATCTAAAAGTCATTGTAACGGATTTTCGTAAATGAATTTCGAAATGTTTTTTTTTTTTTAATTTTCGAAATCCAATTCAAAGTTCAAAAAATCAGTTGAAATCTGAAAATTTTTCCAAAATCAAAAAAGTCCAACAAAATCTCTAAAACTCAGCCTTAGGTAAAAAGCTGTCTGACAAAATGTCTGATTTGAACATTCTTGAAATTTGTCAAGTCCATAAAGTTGAAATTTTCCAAGTCCACAAATTAATTTGAGTTCTTAAAAATTTTCTAAATCCAAAAAAGTCTGATAAAATGTCTGAAAGTCAATTTTTTAAGTCCAAAAAATCGAAATTATTTGTCTGACAAAATGTCTAAAGGTCAGCATTATCTTTAAAATTTTCCAAGTTCAAAAAGACAGTGGAAATCAGAAAATTTTTCCGAGTCCAAAAAAGTCTGACAAAATGCCTAAAAGTTATCGTCAAGGAATTTCGTTACGGTTTTTACGGACACGGAACATGGACAAAAAAGTCAATGGAAATCTAAAAAATTTAAGTCCAAAAAAGTCTTGACATCGTGTCTAAAAGTCAGTGTGACGAAATTTTGTCGCGTTTTACGCAAGATTACCCTTAGCAAAAGCATATCTTATGCTAAAATTTTTGAAATGGTCCAAAATTTCATGCAAATTAGGTTAAATATTGTAAAAATTGTCAAAAAATTTTGAAAATGGGGTAAAAGTTTCTAGAATTACCATAAAAGTGATGAAAAAATAGCAGAAATGGCCACAAAATCATGTAAACTGTTGAAAATCTCGTGAAAATGGTAGAAAAAAATTATTAAAAAATCATGAAAATCTTCAAAAATGTTAAAAATTGTCGAGAATTGTAAAAAATATCAAAAAATAATCTCGTAAAAAACGGTTTAAATTTTTACAAAATTTTTTACGAAAATTTCCAAGATTTTTTACCACTTATTTGCATTTTTTTCTGATTTTTATGAAAATTTGTAAAAATTGCAATCTTTAATATGAAGTTTCAGTCACTTTTACGATATTTTGCATAGATTTTTAGGAATATTTTTACAATTTTTGCCATTTTTATCTTCGGAAGGGATAATCATATTAGGAGGGTTTTAGGCCTTAGGGGTCAACTTTCACTTATCAATTTCAAAATTCCCCTTGGAGGGCTAAATCACTTCTACATACTCACCGGACATTACTCTTCCTTAAAACATATTCTGAATTTGAAATTGAGAAAAAAATTATTCAACATTGATCATTTTTCTTCCGACAAAGTGGGCTCCCAAACAACCCGCCCCCCATCCCAAATAAAAAAATTAAAAATTCATTTGCATTTGAGGAATGAAAATTTGATTTATTCAAGATTACCATTTCAGGCTATCTAACAGTCCTGCAAATCCTGCAAATTTTGCAAAAGTCCTGCTTTTTGCTGGAACGTCCTGCTGTCCTGCAAACATCCTGTTTTTAGGTCAAATTACGTTAAATATCCTACCTTTTCAATTTTTTTTCCAAAAAAAGTTGTCAGTTATTTCAATTTAAGTGAAAAATTAAAAATTTAGCGAAGTGGAGAATTTTTGTAATCAAACGTCTAGTTACTAATTTTTGAAAAGTTATCAGTGGCAAACCTGTCAAGGTGGCATTTTGTTTTTTTTTGGTTTCCTTCTTGTTCTTTAATCATTTTTTATAGAATTTTTTCTGATTTTGTTTTTGTAAAAATATGATTTTTAGTGGGGGGGGGGGTCACATTTTGAAAAAGCACGTACAAAAAGTCCTGCAAACGTCCTGCTTTTTGGTTTTGAGATTTTGATAGACAGCCTGCATTCGATATTTTGCCATTTATTGAATTCAAATTTGAGCCCCCCCCCCCGCGCTCGCAGGGTCTTCATTTCTGTTACATTTCCACATTTTCGATTCAATCATAAAATTTTAAATATCCCAAACCATGCTTGTTTATATTGGCATAAAAATCAATCCTTCGGGACGAATTGTGTAAAACATTTAAAGAAAAAAAATTCGAATATTTGCGTATGTGACCAAGTTGACGTCGATACGAGCATCCCCCCTCGCCTTGGTTTATTCGTATGTATGTACAATCGTCAAAACGTGATTTATCGATTACAGCCGACGAAAAAAAAAATAGGGAAAAATGCAAATATTTTACAAGCTTTGCCATATACTAAATCAATTTTTCCATCGCCCTCGTTTCCTCTGTTATGTCATAGTCTGTCCCATGTTGGAAATTTAATAAATTAAAATGACTCGAAAATGGCATTTTTTCTCGTACAAACCTCGTTTCGAAATTTCTCCTTTATAAGCGCACTTTTTCAGAAAAAAAAAGATAGAGAGAGAGATGAATCCACGTTATGAAAATTTTCCATCGTCGTGTTTCGCGTGTTGTTCGCTGCCGTGGGTACCTTTTCGCAATGTCAAATCGTACCAGTCGAAAAAAAGAAATTAATCTGGCGTAGGCTTTTTGTGGTGGTTGCTGTTGGAGCGAAAATCGAAGTAATTTCGCCCATTTCAATCCCTCGCAGAAAGGGAACGAAAAGAAGAGGGTTATAAAGGGAGCAAAAAAATACTGTTGTCGTTGAGAAATTTCGACCTTATAATAATTTAAGTTTGTGTGACAAGTGAAAGAGTGAAAATAACGAAACATCGACTATATATATTTATGAATGTACCTATATAGCCCTACCTATATAGCCCTACCTATATGTACCCAGAGCAGTGTTACTTCGATCTTTGCTCGCGTACCTTTTACTTTTATAGTCTTTGTATTTGGCAGAGTGGGTATGTTACGTAATACATATGGATGTTTATGTGTGTGGCTTTGTACGTACGTTGTACGAAAAAGGTATCTATCCTATGAGCTCCCTTTTGGAAGAAAAAGGAAAGGATCAAAAAGAGAAATATCTAAACTTGTAATGTACATAACGAAACTCTCGCTGAGCACCCAAACAAGGTACCTAGCTATACACAACCGAAGGAGCGAGAGAGAGGAAAGGAAAAAGAAATATATTAAAAACAGACTTGTGTCATTGGTTCGTTGAACTCATTATCGATACGTGGTTAACAACAACAACCCTCTCTCGTCTGTATATCTAACTATAGAAGTTGCACCTGTACAGGAATATTTCACTTGTCGCTGAGAGGCTGTGGAAGAGATGAGATTTTAATTCATCGTATATACTCGTATATTCGTCAAGATTGTGATAACGTAGCGTTACAAGGCCTCATTTGGTATCTCGTACTTGCGAATGAATTTCAAACCTCGTCTGCGATGATGATAAATCATTAGTTATGTGTCAAATGCGACGAATACATATTTATACGTAGCCTACACTGAAATACCGTGGCTATTTGTCGTAGGCAGTATCTACTCGTAATATACCCATCCTATGGGATATTTTTAAAGCTTGGGAGAATACCAGCCAACATATTTTGATAGGGTTAAAAAAAAAATCCACATAGTTGTGATTCATAGTTGTCATTTCAGGCCTGCTCGTATACAATGTCGGTGGATGGTTGATTTCTAACAATTGTATACAAGGTGTTTGGTAGCCCCTTGTTTGTTGCATACGCACAAGAAGGTACCTAGCTCGGTTTGGTATGATTAATGGATGTAGTTTACCTAGTTTATGTAATCCTCGATGTACTTTCATTTATCCACGTAGGTACTTTTGGAACAATACAACAAATATATACGGTTTTGGGTTGTCGAGCATTGTGCTTGTGGAGATATTTTTCCTCGCTTGGTCGAGACTCGAGATAAAGTTATTTGTCTGCATTTTGGGATGAGGCTGTATCGTGTACGAGGCACGAGCGACGGATTAGAGTAATTTGGAATTTCTGACGGAGCTGTTGCTAAACATAGAAATAGTGTTGCTTTTAAGGTTATGAAGTTGGTGGTTGAAAGATGAGGAGGGGGTGGTTAAAGAATGTATGTAGTGTTGGTATGGGTTTTTTTGGAGGGTTGTGCAGGAGTGTTTTGATGTCGGAATGATGAGGATGGTCGATGGTTGGAATTAGCGCTGTCGATTATAATCAATTAATCGATTAATCGATTAATCGATTGTTTTTCAAATAATCGAGACAAAAATTTAGTCGATTAATCGAAATCGATTAAAAGTTGCGATCGACTAATCGAAATCGATTAAAAGTTGAGATCGATTAAAAGATGCTCGATTAAAAGTTGCAATTGATTAATCAAAATCGATTAAAAGTTGTGATCGAATAATCAAAATCGAATAAAAGTAGAGATCGATTAAAAGTTGCGATCGATTAATTAAAATCGATCAAAGTAACGATCGATTAATCGAAATCGATTAAAAGTTGCGATCGATTAATCGAAGTCGATTAAAAGTTGCGACCAAATAAAAATTGCAATTGATTAATCAAAGTCGATTAAAAGTAGCGATCGATTAAAAGATACGATCGAATAGAAGTAGCGATCGATTAACCGAAATCGGTTAAAAGTTGCGATCGATTAATCAAAATCGATTAAAAGTTGCGATCGATTAATCAAAATCGATTAAAAGT
>FIZU01064115.1:0-11367 GCA_900064475.1 Pseudococcus longispinus
TGGCGATTTTTGTGATATCATAATATTTTTTAATTGGATTTTTTCAATGGGTATCTTTTTTTTTTTTTTTTGATTGGCGGGATTTTTTGCTTTTTAGAAGTATTTTTCAGAAGGATTTCAATTTTAAAAGTGACGTTATGACTAAATATCATTAAGTATTTTCATTTAGGCACCTACTTTGTATTGAAATGTCAGATTTTCTGTTTTGGGTTGGGTCATAAGTTGATGACTTTGCTAGAATGGCAGGTGCCTATTAAAAAAAATTAAAAATTAAAATGAAACACGTTTCTTTGATTTTTGATAATTTAATAAAAAGTCATCTAGTGATGAAATAACTTTAAATTCAAGTCCTAAAACATATCCATAATTAAGGGATTTTCCCTTCGAGGAAAAATTTATGTAATTTTTTGGGAATATTTTTGGTACCTACTTAGTTGGCAAACATTCTCAGAAATTTAAGAATAACAACGTAATTTAGTTTAAGCATTTTTCTAATGTTCTGCAAAATAATTCGTTAATTGGGATTTTTTCCTGTAAAATTGATAACGAGTAAGTTTATTTATTTCAATCTCGAAATCAGCAAAACTATTTACTTGAATTTATATTGTGTACTTATCTACTCGTAGTCTAACTTGAATTTATGAACCAAGGTCTGCATGATACACCACAGCGACCTTTATTTTGTTTTCAAATTATAAATCAAAGTTTTTCGTTTTTATGAGAAAATGTAATTTTCAATTTTTTTTCTCTCGTTCGAAAAAAGTATAAGCGAGTCTCAACTCTCAAGGGACCTCAAATTTTAAAAAGATAGCGTAAAAATCGTTGAAAATTGAAAAACTCTCGAAATTAAAATTTTTTAATTCCGACTTCTATTTTTATTGATGGAAATGGCGGGAATTTTTTTTAGCCTTTCTAAATGAGATAAATGGAAGCTTCAAGTTGGCTCAAATTTCCAAAATTTTGAAAAAAATTACTAAAAATTGAAGCGTTTTCCATTTCAACATTTATAAAATAACTTATCGATGCAGTCTCTTGCAATGAAAATTAATTTGAAAGCAATTCAAACTGCCTCTCTGGAGAAATAAATGATTCTCGTTATTTTATGAAAAGCCAAATATAAACTGTAGTCTTTTTTCGTGGTGAAAGGGGGGGGGGATTGATATTTTTTAAAGCCATTTTCCATTTAATGAAACTACTTTGAGAAGCAATTGAATAATTTCCTTTAATGTTGAATTATTTTTGGCAATTTTCCAATTTTTATCCACCTAAGGCTAAGGCTAAAGACTTTTATTTATTTGGGTTTGGAACTTATATCGGCACGTTTTGTACGAGTATGTTCTGCATTGACTTGTCGGGGCTAAAACTTGATAAAAATTATGAAAAATTCTGCATCACGTTGAATAAAAGACACCCTACTGGAAGATTCGTTACTCGATTTGAAAAAAAATCAATATCAGTAACAAAATAAATTTTCTTTCTTTCAAAACTCTTATCAAGTTTTCAAATCGAATGAAATTTAAACAAACTCGTGGATTTTGAAATGTGCAACGAGTAAATGTATTCTGATAATTCTACGTTCTATTTCTTTCGCTACGTATTTTTGGTATTGAATTTTTCCTCATCTTCCCCCTCAACTAATTTCCTTTCGATTTGCTATTCGGTGTAGGTATTTTTCATTAAAACGATATTCGATTGATTCGTGTATTTTTTATGAGCCAAGTCCTAACGATAACGATATCTAGTAATGTGTTTTCAAAGTGTCAGAATAAAAATCACAATTTGTCTTAGTTAAACCTCGAATCGAATTTATTTGGATAAGAAAAATATTATACGAAGGAAGTTTGATGCCAATGAAAGGTCATTCGTTAAGAGTATTGTTTTATTTAATGAATTTTAAATTACCATTATTTCTATCGATTTATTTTTATACCGAAGCTGACGTTTTGTTTTTTTCGTGTCATTCACATTTTAAGGTATCGCATGCAAAAATGTCTGGATTATAAGATAACATGACTTTTCCCACGATAATACGTATACCTCGGTATTTAATAATTAATCCTTTTTTCTATACGAATGTGATTTTTAACCCATTCGTTGAGTAAGGTAAATGGAATTGGAAATGAATTTCACCACGAACTTCCTTATGTACGAATAACTTATCTGCTGTCTACCTTTGGAAAGGTATAAAATGAATTCAAACGTTTTATGAAAGGTTGACGACCGAAAAGGAAAGAAGGTATTTTGAAACAAAAGTACTTCCTTTGATACCGCTAATTAACGCTTGCAAACAACCGAATGAAAATTTTTTTCAAAGGTTATGAAACCCTTGTTTTCATTTTATACGCATTTACAACCTATTCTACGTTGCGAAGAATTTGCAAGAAAGATGTAATAATGCGAAAATAACCGATGGCGAGGGAATTTTATGTGGGAAACCCTCCCTTAGGAGGCGTTCGCGTAAATAAATTGAGATATAGCGTGATTTCTTCGCTTTTTATTCCATACCTACGTATATGTTTAAATATACAGCTACGTTAGGTGTTCAAAAATTGTTTTTTTTTTTCTTCGATGTTTGTATTAAGGGGCGAAATATTATTAGCAAGTTTATGAAATTACCTAATTTGGTCGAGGAAATTTGCAATGCTGGTTTACTAGGTATCGATTGGTTTTAGGTATGTGTTTTGTTATATGGGTTACTGTTTATTTGAAAGATGATTTCGATAGATACCTATGGCTTTCGTAAAAGGTTCCATAAAATTGGAAAAAGTTGTGAAAATTTTTGACCTGTTGCCAAATAAAATTGGCTGGAATATTTTATTCGCACCTAAATGTAAATTTTCAATTTCAGATAATGCCTGGGCTATACGTTGGTAATTATAGAGATTCCAAGGATTCTGCTCAATTGGAAAAATTCAAAATCACGCATATATTGTCTATTCACGACGCAGCTAAAAGAGTCTACCCAGTAAGTTTATGTAAATTTTCGTATACTTACCGTTTTTTTTTTTTCGTATAAATATTTTCGTTTTAAAATCTGCGAGTACTTTACATGCGTACGTAATAAATATGCGAACGATTATACTACATACAAAACGAATAGAACGCATAGACTTGCCCAACGTTGCGTAAATATTTTCCCCTCCGAAAAAGGTTGTGTAGTAACGAATGTAAACGACTCAAGAACGATGAAAAATCACTAAAACCTGACCTTTTGCGTAGTTGGAAAATTTAATTTTTAAGCGCTATTAAACACCATATTTTCCCTTTTTTCTGTCCTATTTCGTGTGTTATCAAATCTGAGTAGATTTATGATTTTCTTGAAACATTTTCCTTTCTGTTTTCGGAAATTCATGCGAGAAAGGCAGCCTATATTTATGCGATATTAAAATTTATGAACGTGTGATTTCGTACATTAGAATAAACAAAGAAGGGCTTCTATTTTTCAATAATGGTACATAAAAGAAACTAAAAATGAAACACGTAGTTTGTCAAACAATTTATGTCCATGTTTGCGAAATTTATCGAACAGATGAATAAATGAATTTAGTCGGCAGTTTGGGTGCGTATGTGAGATAAATAGGTGCCGAGGTACCTATTTTGTTTTGCAGATGTTTAGATACTTTACCTATATACTGGGTGTGCATTGAAAGTTTCGAATATTTCGACTGGTAATGCAACAACCTCAACTGAAAAACTGTGTGAAGGTTTGCCAACTCGTAGAATCACAGGGGCGAATTCATGAACTTTAAAGTATCGATTTTTTAACATGTTATAGGTAAGTAAAATTTGTTCTTTCTATTTTCCAAAAAAAAACCAATAAATTTGATTGTTTGAGAATTTTGAACTTGAACAGCATCATGCATGTGGCTAATTTTGTAAAACTTTCAAAATTATGTATCATTAGTTATCTGCATATGCAGCCTATGTTCAAAATTAAAGGAGGTATAAAGTTTGAAAATTCGAGATTTTGATTTTTTCACTTTTTAATCGTCCCTAGTGACAGATTTCAGGAGGATTTTCTAATAGAATCTTCTCTTTAGCGAATCATCTGATGCAAAAAATTATACAAGTTTTTTCATTGACGAAAAATCTTTTAATCATAGATACGATTTTGTATAAGTTTTCATTGTTTTATCCGACTTGACAGTTGACAGTTGACACCCCTCAAAACTTTTTTTCCCGGGTGTTCCTCGAGTCGTCTGCCAAGCACGAGATTTGGATATAACAGGGTACCGTTAAAAGAACTTCGGATGAACATTTTGCCTGTGTTGATTATTTAAGGGACAAATTTCTTTTCGAAAAAATCGAATCAAAACCAATTTTCATTCATAAGAATGAATAGAAAATATAAAATTCAACAAATTTTCATATCGTGATTTTTTGTCAAACTTTAAAATTAAAAGGGTCTATAAAAATAATTTGAAATAAAAAAATCAATGGCTAGAGTGAATAGTACTTTATTCCCGTCCCCCCACGTACCCCCTGATTATTTCTATTGCCATATTACCCATGAAATCTGATGTATAATGTCTGACCTGACTTTATCTAATTGTATAACTTCAAAAAATCAGATATACTGTATCATACCTCGTGAAATGTCTAAAAACCTAATCTTGAAACAATTCAAATTTTTTCAAGTTCAAAAGTCAACTGGTCACTTGATTAAATTTTTCAAACCTAAAAACATCAGCATTTCTAAAATTTTCCAAGTTCAAAAAATCTTTTGAAATCTGAAACATTTTTCAAGTCCAGAAAATCTAAAATAGCCTGACAAAATGTCTGAAAATCAGTGTGATCTCTAAAATTTTTCAAGTCCCAAAAAGTCTCACAAAATGTCTAAAAGTCAGCGTTATAGGTAAAAAGTTGTCAGACAATATTCTGATTTGAACTTTTCTTAAAATTTTCCAAGTCCTAAAATTAATTTGAATTCTGAAAAATTTTCCAAATCCAAAAAAGTCTAATAAAATGTGCGAAAGTCAGTGTGATCTCTGAAATTTTCCAAGTCCAAGAAGTCTGTCTGACAGAATGTCGGAAAGTTTGCTTGATTTCTAAAATGTTCCAAGTTCAAAAAGTCTAAATTGTTTGTCCGACAAAACTCAGCATTATCGCTAAAATTTTCCAAGTCCGAAAAGTCAGTGGAAGTCAGAAAATTTTTAAGTCAAAAAAATTCTAACAAAATGTCTAAAAGTCAGCGTGACGGATTTTCGTGTCGTTTTTTGCAGGTTTGGTCTCACTAAAGCATATCCCATGCTAAAATGAAAAATTTTTGTTATGTTCATTTTTGGCCTAAAATCAAAATTGTAGGTGCTGTAACACTCGAATTAAATTGAAAAATTCAGAAATTTTTACTATTTTTTCTATTTTTAATGTTAATTAACCCCTTTTCAATTTTGATTTTAGACAGAAAATGAACATACTTTATAAAAATTGCTCATTTTTCCTAGTACTACTCTTTCCCTCAATTGATTTTTTTTAGAATTTTTTTATTTTAATATATTTACTAGATACCCATTTCCATGATTAAAAATTGGTTTTGATTCGAATTTTTTCCAAAAAAAATTGCACCTTAAATAATCGAGATAGGCAACATGCTCATCAGAAGTATCTTTTTTATTGGCACCCTGTTGTTATGTATCCAAATCTTGTGTATGGCAGACGATTCCTGGAACACCCTGTATGTATCATCTTCGTTGGGTTTCCCAAATAACTTTTCTGACTTGGAAAAAATTTCTGTGATTCTGATTTTTTGGACTTAAAATTCCATAGATTTTCTTTCGATAATTTCTGAAATTATCTCAGTCCAAATAGCCATCTGCCCGCTTTTTGAAATTTTCAAGTTCCAAAAAGTCAGAACCTCCGAACTTTTTCAACCCCAAAGTTCAAAAAGTAAATTTTTTGAAAAAATTTAAAATCTCTAAAAATTTTTTCAAGCTTCAATAGTCAATTTTTTAAAAAATTTTTTCAAGTCCAAAAAGTCATCTATCTGTAACACAAATTCGTGACGGACTTTTGGGAAGATTTTTCGTGACGCCCAAACTTTCAGGATGACCCCAAGCCGTGAGACATACCTATCCCTGATCCATGTCAAAAAGTCATTTTTCTCTTTTAATAATGAAATAATGGCAAAATAGGTATCATGTCAACGGTCTTGAATTTTTGCTTCCTTCTTTTTTAAAATGATCTCAACCCTAAACCAGGCCCTTGGTAAAATAAATATGTGCAGGAACGTACTTACTGACTAAGGATTTTGGGGAGAGGCAGGCAAGCAATCTCCTCCAACGAGTTTGAAAAGTTGGTAAATTTGGTGTTTTAATATATTTTTTCTGGTACAAGACTCAAAAATTGACAGAAAGACAATTTGGAGATCTCAGATTGTCATACGTAGGTAATCTGAGTTGAAAAATTAGGTATTCTGTTTTTAAAATAATTATTGAAAAAAAAAGAAATTTTGATGTTTTTGAATATCTTTCCTGTACAAAATAAAACATGGTATTTTCCCCAAAATTCTATAAAATGAGAATATCAAGATGATTTTTTTCTCGCAAACTGCTCATTCAATCTCCGACTTTTACGAGTAGGTGCTTGGTATGAAAAAAAAAGAACGGGAAAAAAGAAGCACAGAAAATGTCATGAAAAAAACCAAAACGTTTATCTGAAATATAGGTACATAAAACGTTGGAAAATACATCATTTGATTTATGAAAATATCAATTTTTCAAATCTTTGTCCTCGTGAAAAGCGGAACGGTAAAAGAAGAGTAGGTACCTACAAAAAAGGTCATAAAAGTAACCTTGTTAATCTCAATTTTTCGAGTCGGCACCTTTACGAAATATGCTCGAGCATATATGAATACTAAATACTTCGACTCATGAAAAATGGAAATTGTTTTGAAGGTCATTGAAAAAATCATGGAATTGTGTCTGAACAAAAGAAAAATTATGAATTTCCATTTTTTTAAATAATAATGGAGAACTAGATACTCTTTGTTTTTAGTTTAGCAAATTTTTAATGTTTTAATAGGCAATTTCACGGTCTTGAACGAACTTTTTTGAGGTTTGCTTCCCTTCCCAATTTTCATATTATTGTTTCATCTTTGAATGAAAATGATGTAATAGTGAACTTGGCTTGACTTGATTATCAACTTCGAGTGAACTTGAATCTCCATCATTCGTCAGTAATGATTCCATCATCCTTTTCATGTATCTCCAATCACACCTAATAAAAATATAGATTTGTCAAATGAATTATGAAACATCTGATATTTTTTTTGTTCCAGGATAAACATTATCTTTGTGTACTTGCTTCCGATACTCCAAGTCAAAATTTAAGTCAATATTTCTCCCTTTGTAATGATTTCATTCACGCTGCACGTTTAAGAGATGGAAATGTCCTGATTCACTGGTAAATATCCCCACGAGTAGATATCAAATTTACAAAAAATTCGCATTAACGTACTGATTGTGTTCACAGTTTGGCCGGAATGTCTCGCAGCGTAACCGTAACCGTCGCTTATATAATGACTGTAACAACGTTGAACTGGAAAGAGGCTTTAAAAGTCGTACGTGTCGGAAGAGCCGTCGCAAATCCTAATTCTGGGTTTCAGAAACAATTACAAGAATTCGAAAGTTCACGGTTATTCGAGGTGATTGATTTTTTTTCAACGTTTTTCAACCAGCTACATTCCATTGTACGTTTATTAATCTGATAAAATGTCTAATACAGGAACGAAAAAGACTGAAAGAAAGATTTCCTAGTATAGCTCTAATCGATCTAGATGAGCATCATTGTCAGCTGATGTTGAAATCGTACCAAAAATTGATAATTTCCAAACACATATGCGAAGGCAATTGCCCAAAAACTGAAACGTGTCCAACTGGGATATGCAATTTGCAGACCAACAAGTAAAGTTTGTGTACAATTTTTTTACATTTTTTTTCTACTTTTACATTAGTAGTTAACGTAGGTACGTGTACCTACATTTATGTATACTTTAGATTAAAAGGTAAAAAATGATAATAGGTACCTGATAAGGTAATGTAGTGTAGGTAAATGCATTATATGGATATTTTGACCTGTTTTCTGCTTCTCAGTATTCCAATGCAGAAATAAGTACGTGCAAATTTTTGTTAAAAATGTCTCTCGTTATAAATATATATGTGAGTCTGAAAAAGCTGCAAAAATTCCTAGCCTGTTATTACGGTCTACGTTGCGGTTCGCTGCAATAGCGTATTTTGTTATTACAATGGGTTATCACCATGGTAATTTTTAAACCGCTAATGTACTTATGTACTTAATACATAAAACTGTAATGTTTTCTTCACTTTAAAATTCCATTCAACACAATAGTACGTACATATATTACTTACCTACATAGGTACATATTACGAACCACGAAATTTTCTAGCTTAATATGGGTAAATACCTTTGCAGGTATCGTAGGTCCTACAGGTAACTTATTTTCGTTCTTTCTTTTGTTAAAGTTTTCAATAAAAAGAGGATTTAATGCAATTCAAACTTCGATTTTTTCCCATGTAATTACATTATGTGGTTTTTGACATATTCTTACCTACGTTTTCATGTCATTTTCTATATTTACAAATCTCAAGAATTAAATTTTCACAAATTAGTACAGTCTCAGAAGTATTTTCGCTCGATTTTTTTAAAAGTAATTTTATGACGTAAAAGGAAAAAAATGATCTGATATGCCATTTTTTTAAAGCATCCATTTTTTGAGGGTCCATTCCCCTTTCCTTGAAAGTTTCTTATCTCCGTTCCTGAAGCAGCTTTTGAAAAAATTCTCAAACAAAAATCATAGATTGAGATCCTAGAAATAATTTTGGTTATTATAAAATTTTTGATTAGACCCTTCCCTCCCCTTCAATTTTGCATAATATGTATGAAAATCACCCTTGAATTTCAATTGTACTGCTCGCAGTTATCTCAATGCAACTTTGGCTTGCAGCACTGTCAAGAGGGAAAAATATGTTCTATCAACAGTCGATTTGATTATACTTTGACCCGACAATTTGATAAAACAATGAACAAATATGCCATTTTTTTCATTCTCTTTCGAGGGTCCATCCTCTTTCCAAAAAGCTCTCTTTCTCTGTACCTAAGACTCCAATTGGAAAATTTTTCAGACAAAAGTTGTAGATTGAGATCCATGAAATAATTTTGGTTATTGTAAAAATTTTAATTGGACCTCTCCCTCCCCTCCAATATCGCATAATTCGTATCAACATTATTCAATGATTTTCAAACAAATTATGAAAAATTGCAGGGAAGGGAAGGGTTTAATCAAAAATTTAGTGATGACCGAAATTATTCCTAGAATCTTAATCTACAACTTTTGTTTGAAAATTTTTTCAAAATCAGCTTTAGGAACGGAGATAGAAAAGTTTGAAGGAAATGAGTGGATCCTGAAAAAAGCTCTCCCAAATTTTCAAAAATATTTTTAAAAATATGATGGTTTTTTTCATTTCTAATTTTTTGCTCCATTCCCTTCTACTATTCTTCTTTTTATTGCAAATGACTCTTTAATTTCTGTTATCCCTCCCCTCGATGAAGAAATAGGCAATTCCTTAAGTGAGCTAAAATTCGAACCCCCTCAAACTCCCACTTTCAGCACACTGTGAAGGGGGCTCAAAAATTTTTGCAGATATTTTTGATCAGATGAAATACTGAGGGGATCTAGAATGAAGAAATCAACGATTTTAAAATTTCAACTAATTTTATCTTCTTTTTTTTTTAATTGGGTATACTTTAAGGCACCACTTAAAATTCAGCCAAGGAAAAAAATAAAAAATAGAGAATTATTTTCTGATCAGAATGAACAATTTTTGGGTAAGGGAGCAAAAAAAAATCATAAGTTGAAAATAAGTGCCACCCTCAAGGTAGGTATACATTTCATGTACACCTACGCGTGATACTTTCAAAAGTAAATAGGTAGCTTAATTCTTGGAAAGTTAAGGGATACCTAACAGGATTCATTTATCAAGAAATTTTTGGAACAAATCCAATTTGTCTCAGAGTATAACAATTTAACTTGGAAACAATAAATAACCCATTACCCAATGTTTTCCCAATTCAATTAAACTACGACAACGCAAATTACCGATCGTAAACTACCTATTAATGTAAATCGACAAGAAAATTTCAATTGTGCAGCATTTTCTCGACAGTTTTCGAAGTGTTAAATCAATAACACTTGACATACATTACATTACAAAATAAAAGTCAGCAAATTAAATTTCCGCAAGATGTATAGATATCCACTCGAAATCTTTTTGTACGTTAATATCAAAGAATTTTAATGAAAAAATGATTATTAATGGAAAATTATGTAGGTTCTTTGAAATACTTTTGAGCAGAATTGCTTCTATGTATGTTACTGTTAGGTACCCTTGATAATGATGACCTATTTTCGTAAAAATCTTTGACCAAAAATAATAATATCGTAGTTATGAAAAATATTGATATAAACTTTCTTTTTCTTTAAGGTGTTTGGAGAGAATTTAAAATCGCACATAGGTATTTCGCAATTTTTTATATCAATTTTTTTCGGTTTTTATTGTAGATTAATTTCAGTAGGTAACATGTATTTAAAATGGAATTGAACTTAATTTAATTAAAACGAACTCGTTGTACTTTTCTTACACGTATTTTTCGAATTTTTTCAGAAAATTGATCAGGAAAAGTTCGACAACTACGAGATCGTCTTCTATGAATACTCCGTCGACTTCTAAAAATCGACTAGATCCATTCAAAAGGCCTTCCAGTGGTCCTGCAATTCTCATGAGTTCATCAAGTCTACCTCCATCTCGCGTAAATTCAGTACAAAGTTTACCAGATTTGGGTGATAATGAAAAACCATATTTTATATCTGCACCATCCACACCACAACGATGTTCAGCTCGTAGAACCGCGTGCAATATTCGTAATATCGCTCCGATAGTTGATCTAGATGAAATAATGTCGTTCGAAGATAGATTAAAACAGTAACGTCATTATGATGTAAAATTCAAGTGAGATGGTTTCATCGAATTACTTCCTTAAAACGTGCAACTTGAATAAAAACGTAGAGAATTCGTACCTAAACGTTAAATTTTTTATTTTATTTTTTTTATAATGAGATGCTGCGGTATCAATACATATTATAAATCGATTTTTTTTTATGGAACAAAAATTTATGTTTGATCTCAAAAATTTTAATCAAAATGTAAGAGAAAAACTAGATAAGGTGTAGTGGGGTAATTGCAAAACAAAAATCGTATAATTCGACTTTGACGCCATATTTCTCCCAAACTAACCGTACGAATTCGATGAAATTTATACAGTAGGTACTTCATTGAGTTCTGTGTAACATAC
>FIZU01064127.1:0-11578 GCA_900064475.1 Pseudococcus longispinus
GCAACTTTTTAACCCCCTGGTAGGGTAGGAAAAGTGGTATCCAATTTCGAGGTCAATGGTTTGGGGAGGTGTAAAAACTCAAATTGCAACTTTTTGGGGCTGTGCTGGGTATGCCACGCAGGTGGCACTACCCAAAAGTACCCAAAAACCACGTTTTTTTCGAAAGTTACCCCACTTTAAGGTCCCCTAGCTCCGCCTCCCTTTGAGCTAGGGGGTCTAAAATTTTTCTTGGTTCGTCCCCATATAAATATGAACCACCCCCTGGAATTTGGTAAAAATCCGAGGTATGTTTTTTTTCGCACTCCACCCTAATATTCATGTTTTGCCTAACTCAAAAATTTAAGGAGCTACAATGATTTGAAAATTTGTAAGCTTTATAATTCCTTCAATTTTCAAGTTGAACAAAATTTTGTAAGAGTCATTTTTTGTTGAGCTTTTTGAGCTCTACAAAATGAGTTGATAATTTTCAGCATAACTCTCAAATTGAAGGAGCTACAGCTATTAGAAAGATAAAAAGTAACATTGTTTTCTCAAAATTGAATTTTTTCTTTTCAAAATTTTTTTTAAGTGTCTCTATGTTTTTAGTTTGGGAGTCAGGCAAAAAATTATTAGTTTATTTTGTAGAGCTCAAAAAGTTCAACAAAAATGATTTTTACAAAAATTTGCATAACTTGAAAATTGAAGGAGTTATGAAGCCTACAAATTTCCAAATCATTGTAGCTCCTTCAATTTGAGAGTTAGGCTAAACACAAATATAACTCATTTCGTAGAGCTTGAAAAAATCCAGGAAAAAGTTTCCAAAAAAATTTGCCCATCTATGGTCTCAGCGGAGTTACGACGTTTTGAGACATCTACCAAGATTAATGCATAACTTTGCACCCAGAAATCCTAGGGTCGGCAAACATGCCAACACTCATGTAGTTCGGGTAGCTGCATTTTTGGTTTGAACGCGATGCACTATTACCAGAACACCCTGTATCGAATGAAACAATCTTCCGCATACGAAAATAAGACACGAGCAGACACCTAGGTGAAAAAAATATAAAAAAAGAAACCGATGCTAGAAAATCTTACACGAGTTAGGAAAACTAAAACGACGAAGCATTAATAGCGCTCAGTGCTACCGATAATTACATAGCGGGATGGGCTGAGTGAGCCTTATTATGTTAGTGGCCCGTTTACATTGTACGATATGGCTATTATAAAAGAGGGATCCTTTTTAACTTAAGCTTTTAACCATTGTCGAGTGGCTGCGCTCTGCTTCTTGTGTTTTAACCCTTAGCCAAACACCTGCCTTTTGCTCGTCCCTTTTGCCCTCCGTCTCGACACGCCGCGCCGGTTTTGCTAATATGATAGTGCACTTTTCCTCGTGTAATTGAAAAAATGAGCGAAAAAAACTTCCTCGTTTCGAATGAAATTTTCCTCAGTGTGTTTTTTTTTTGGTCGTGTCGTTGTTCAACCCAATGATGTATGTTTTTTAACGGATTGTTTCGGATTTTTTTTTCTATTTCGAGTGGTTTTTTTGCGTGATGGTGGTGGGGTTTGTAGAGGATAGGAAGAGGTATTAGGCGGGGTGTTGAGGTTTTCTAGTATGAATACGTGTATCGTCGTAGGTGTTTGCGTGGATTTCATGTCGTAAGTTTTGTTTTATTTTTATATTTTATATTTATAGAATACGGTCGTGTTTGGGTTTCAGGTGCTGATTTCAATGGATTATGGAATACGATTAGTGGAGAGAATCAAGATTTGAACCAGAACACCAACAATGAAAATGCTCTAGGTATTAACGGTAAGATTTACTCGTTTTGTTAGATAGATTTTAATTTTGAGTGGATCTGCGTCGAGTTTTGACAGAGATGGAGGGTTGGAGCGAGGAAGAGAAATGAGATGAGTTTAGAATTTTGAAAATTGATCGAAATTGGCTGAAAATATCGTTATTGTTTTTTTTTTTGGAACGGAATGACGATTTTTTTTCAATTCTACTTCGATGTTCGAGAAAAGGTCTGATATGATCTTAACGAATTGCTTCAAGTATGATTATAATTTAATCATATGGATGTAACGACACCCGCGTAGTTCCAATATGGTAAATTTTATTTTTGAAAAAAGGTTATCGAAGTTTAAGTAGCTGATATGCCCATGGACTCGAATTTTCTATTTTATTCTGGTTCTCGAAAGATATTGGTGAAATATGATTTTTGAGCATATTTCATTTAACACGCCAGAGATAAATGCTCGCGAAATCAGGTTGTACAATTTCTGGAAAACTGAGAAAATACGAGGAATTTTTTTAAAAGCGCGAAATTTCAGCTGAATATCCAAACGTAATCCTCGAAAGAAGCGCTCCTTTATGCTTTAAAAATGGCATTCAAACTTTAAAAAAATTTCACGAATGAAATACCTCGATTTCTGCATGAATTGAAAAAGTCCCAACAAAGAATCAAATAAAAGAGAATTTATTAAGAAAACATATATATTTTCATCAAAAATTCATCTGAAAGAATACTTGATTTACCAAAACCGTTGCATATAGCCAAAAAAGTAATGGTGGGTGATTAATCGACAGATAATAATCGATTATTCATTAATTTGAAAAATCGAATATTTTTTTCCAATTTTTTGTAACTGGTTACTTTTTGTTACGATTTTTTCAAAAGTTACTCAAACTTACTTTTTTCATGGATTTTCAACTTTAAATATCCAGTCCTTTTGAGAAATTTCGAAAATTTGAAGCTGGAGTAGTCGCTAAAACTGTTGATATTTCCAAAAAAATCATCTAAAATATTATAAAAACGGTCCAAAAATCACGAAAACCATCGAAAATTTTGTTATAATTTTTTGAATTTTCATTAAAAAAATACCAAATACTTCGTTCAAGGTCAAAAAAATTATGAAAAATATCGAAAATCTCGTGAAAATTGTAAAAATATTCCTAAAATTGTTTAAAATTCCATAAAAAACGTGGAAATGCTCACAAATTTTCAAGAAAATTAGTAAAAATAATGCGTCAAGGCAAAAAATCACGAATATGTGAACATTTTAACCGCTTTTATAAAACTTTCGACGGATTTCATGATTTTTTTGGTCATTTTTACGATGTTTTTACTGATTTTTGTGAAAGTTTCGAACATTATATAGCATTTTTGATGACATTCGTGTTTTTTGATCTTTTTTTTTTTCATATTTCAAACAATTTTTATGAGATTTTCGATAGTTTTCGTAATATTTTGGCCTGTTTGAAGATGTTTTTATCAATTTTTGTCAACATTCTGTCAATTTTGCCAAATTTTTGGCGAATTTCACAACATTTTGATTACTCTTTTAATATTTTAAATGATTTTTGTGAAAATTTCAAGATTTTTTACAATATTTTTCATGGTTTGTCAACCATTGCTACGATATATTCACCAATTTTCATGACATTTTTACCATAGTTTGAACAATTTTTCAATATTTGCACTGATTTTTATGATTTGTTGACGGATACCTAAGTATAGTCATATTTTAAATTATCATGAAGATTTCACTGATTTTTACAAGGTTTGAATTTTTTGACCCCCCCCCCCTTGCCTTTTTCAAGTCGTATCCATGTCAACACTCATGAAAATTGACGTGCTGTTGGTTACTTTTTTATTACTTTTTTTTAATGAAAAATAGTTACTAAAGTCACTTTTTTTGAGGGGAAAATTCAGTTACGATTTCACGAATAGGCAAATAACTCGAAAAAAATGCCTATCAAAAATTGATCAAAAAATGTTGTTTCAAAATTTCACTCGTCGCGCCGTCTGTTTCATTCACTTGTAAATTGAAAATTGAAAATCCTATTATTATCTTCCATAAACCCGAAATAACCGAAATTCAAAACAATATTACGTCTAAAAACCACATACGAATCGATGATTTCGCTTCATCTCTAACAACTTCATTCAAATTCGCTATCCAAAAGTTAATGCTAATTGATAAAACTCTTCATCGTACCCTACACTGTAGAAATTGGCAAATCTATGTTGTCTTCTCTCATATGCAGGGTTTACTCACTCATCGAATGGCAAAAAAAATCGCCAACGATCCAATCCGCCAAAACGTTGTGCAGTACAAATTAACGAAATAATTTCGCAAAATGGTATACAAAATAAACAAACCAGCTGCATCGCGGCCAACAAATCCGATGAAATTTTCGTACACGTATTATACGATCCGAGTTGATAAAACTGACCGAAGACCATATCGTGTAAATGCGGTAATCCATTTAATCTTCGACAAACTGATATTTATAGCGACGTTTCCGTCATTGCGGTTTAACAACAATCAATCTCGTTGTAAGTTTCGCGATCGTTTGTACGTATTCGGAGCGTGGGATGGAACGAAGGACGGGTGCTGGTCGGGTTTGATTTCTATACACGTTGCTAAATTAACCCCTTTTCGGGTGGTTGATGACGAGCGAGCCAAAAGACAGCGTAAACCATTACGTCGGCGTCGTCGTTTACACACTACAATTATCTTATTGTGTCGAAATTAAAGAAAAAGAAAACACGAACGAGGTGGAAAGAATTAATCAGGTGAAAGTTGAAGAGGAATTTTCGCTCGGCGAAAAAAAAAGGCAGAAGATGAAGATGACGAAGGAGCGAAAGGGGAGAAAACGCAGCTACGGAGTATTTTTCACATTCCATAAAATAGTGGAATTTTTAAGCTTATACAAAAAAATTAAAGTAAAATTAAACTTTGGCAAAAAAATTTACGAATACAAAAAGAAAGTAATGAAACACAAACTATAGCAACAAAGTTAACTCTGTTTACAAAACTAAAGACATTCATTAAAAATATTTTTAAGAGTTTTCTTTTTAAACTTCATAAAAAAGTATATTGTTTACTTTCTTTTCTAACTATGATAAATAAAACAGAGAAATAAGTTCATTTTTTTTTCCTACTTCACAAATCGCGCGCGAGCTACTCTGGTTCATGAAGTAAAAATGTGGTGGAAAAAAACAAAAACTCGAAATTATTCTTGTTATTCAGCACTTTTTATTAAATTTCGATATCTCACGCGACTCGCGTACAGTTTTATGAACAATAAAATCTTACCAGATGGACTGTTTGTACGACGATGATGAGAATTATCTCCCTCCGCCTACCTTCAGCTTCGTACAGATTTCTTTTTATAAAGCTTGCTTTTTATTTCCGCGTCATACGGAACGTTTATGCTATAAGGAATGAAATTCATTACTAGCAATTTTCCGTCGTTTATTCAACTTTTTTTTAATTTTCCTGTTTGAAAATTCAACTGTGCTATCTGAAAAAAGAGCTTTTTTTCATTCGAAGACCGTGCAGGGGCCTCCCACTCTAATTATCTTCAAAGTATCGACAATTTTTTTTGAAAAATTTCATCAATTTTCGAATAACTCTGGAATTTTTGAAAAATTCTTCGTATCTCCGAATTAATGGGGAAATTTTTGAAAAATTTGATAGAAAATTTACGCAAGTTTTTCTCTAGAGCGAAAATTTTAAGATGAGATAAAATTTTTAATCACGGATTTGTTTCAGAGCTTTAATCTAAGACGCGTGATTTAAATGATTTGACCGCTGATACAAAACTTTTGAATCTTTACCATATTTTCACTGATTTTTATGAGAGTTGCAAAGTTCTTTTACAACATTTTCCATCGATTTTTATGAATATTTCCACAATTTTCTCAAGATATTCGACAACGTTCTTGTCGATTTAGATTTTAACCACATTTTCGACGATTTTAATGATTGTTGAAATGTTTGTAATACCTACTTTTCGAGATTTTTGTAAAAATTCCGAAAATTTTAGCAATATTTTTAACGATTTTTACTCTGCAAATTTTACATTTTTTGACAATTTCAGTTGATGACGCCCTCCCTTCTTTCAACGTGAGTTTAGCATAGGATATGCATTTACTGTGGATAACTCCGCGAAAAACCTGATGAAATTCCGTCACGAAATACTCCAACGATGACTTTTCGACATTTTGTCAGACTTTTTTAGACTTGGAACAATTTTCAGATTTCCGTTGATTTTTTGAATTTAGGAAATTTCAGAAATATTGCTGACTTTTCGACATTTTGTCAGACAGACAATTTAGACTTTTTGAACTTGGAAAATTTTAGAAATCAGGGTAACTTTTCGATATTTTATCAGGTACACTTTTTGGACTTGGAAAATTTCAAGACAGTTCAAATCAGACTTTTTTGAATTTGGAAAAATTTGCAGAATTCAAATGACCAAGGTGTCTAACGAGCACCGAAAGCACAAAATAACAAAAAAAGCGCGAATTCGGAAAATGAGCACGAAATAACTAAAAAAGTCATTCTTTACGATGAGTAAGATTCCATTCGCTAGAAGAAAAAAAAGTGTGATTTTGAAGGGTTTTTTTTCTTTAGAACGGGTACTTACCTATTTCTGTATAATTTCATTTTTATGTCAAAATTGCACACCTTAAGACAGGCGTATAAAAGAAAGCATGAGTGTATTGTCGATAATTAATTTTGTATAGAATTTAAATGTGATTTAATACCGTCAAAAATTAGCATACGTAAATTGTGACTACGAGAGTCGAATTATTTTTTAAAACTTGTTTGCCTTTTGGTAGATATTAGATATCGGCTGGTTCAATTTACGACAAAATAGTAGATTAATTATTCTTGTAAGTATTTTTCCAAACAATGCTTTCAATCCACGGAACGAAGTATGATACTTTCGTATATACTCCAGGTGTATCTGGTACACCACATTTTATTTTGTATGATGTGACTCCAACTTGCTTGTATATAGGTACTGAGCATTCAGCTTTTTTATCAAGAAATACCACAGGACCACCGGAATCTCCCTGATTATTGAAAAAAAAAGATAATTGAATAAGGATCATTCCTCTTAAATACAAAATATTTACCCAAGAAAAATCTCTCCGAAGTCTGGAATCGTTGCTAAATATTGCTACATGCCATCAAAATTAAGTACATGGTACATACTTGACATGTGTCTTTTCCTCCAGGAGTATATCCAATACAAAGCATTGTTTCATTTCGAAATTCCGAATAAAGAGAATTACATTTTGCACCACTTTGTAGATCTAGTGCCACTGTAAGTAGCTTTGTACTAGGTTCACCTAGGAAGAAAATTTTCTCAATGTATACTTATTTGTTTACGAGTATTTAGTAGAAACTGATAATATTGGGAAATAAATATCACCTTTGTGTTCTATGGTTCCCCATCCTTGAGCAGAGAGTTTTTGAGTCGGGATATTTTCAAGTACATTCAAGCATATTGGCTTGATGTAATCGGTGAATGTAGATAAGCCTTCGAATTTGAATAAAGCGATATCATTTACGTCAGGAACGTAATCCGGGTGAGCAAAAATTTCTGTAATTTGGTAATCAAACGTTGTATTGCCCACGCTATCATATTCCAAATCCAGTTCGCCCAAACGAATCCATGATACTTTTGGAAGACTGTGAAAAATCATGAGTCGTGATTTCGCTACATTTTGCTGAATTCGTTTTGCTGAAAGACAATTTTCTCGAATGTAAAATTTTCCGATTATGTCATAAGGAGGGAGGCTTCAGTTTGACTCAAATTTCCAAAAAGTTGGAAAATTAATACAAAAAATGCAATTACCTATTAAAGAGCAGAGATTGGCAAGATCGTTTGGAAAAAGGATCCAAGAGATTCTGATCTTAGGTCCGGATTTAAGATAGACACGAGAAGAATCTTGACTTGTTGGTCAAAGATTCTAAGATCTTTGAGAACCAGATTCTTTTTTAAAAATAATTCATTCGACTTTTTTAATGAGCATCGAGTTCAGGAAGGGCGGGGTGAGAAATAAATGTCACGAAATTCCGTCAAGTTGACTTTCAAACACGTTGTCAAACTGTTTTGGACTTGGAAAAATTTTCAGATTTTCACTGACTTTTCGGATTTGGAAAAATTTAGAAATCATGGTAACTTTCGGACATTTTGCCAGGCAGACTTCTTAGACTTGGAAAATTTTAGAGATCGCGCTGACTTTCAGACATTTTGTCAGACTTTTTTGAACTTGAAAAAATTTACAAATCACGGAATTTCGATACGAAATTTCAACACGAAAAATCGTCACGCTTATTTTAAGACATTTTGTCAGACTTTTTTGGACATGAAAAAATTTTTAGATTTCCACTGACTTTTTGGACCTGAAAAATTTTGAAAGATAATTCTTATTTTTAGACATTTTGTCAGACAAACAATATAGACTTTTTAAACTTGGACACTTTTTAAACTCAGGGTAACTTTTCGGACAGTCTTTCTCGGACTTGGAAACTTTCAGAGGTCGACTTTTAGACATTTTGTCAGACTTTTTTAGACTTGGAAAAATTTTCAGATTTTACTGCCTTTTTGAACTCTGAATAGGTTCCCAAACTCTTTCCCGAAAGCTGTTTTTCCCAATTACCAATTCCCCTTTTTTGAATTTTGAAAAATATTTAGATTTCTACTAACTTTTTGTGCTTGGAATTGCACTTCGAAAATTTTTCAACGAAATTCACTCACAAAAATCCGTTGCACTGACTTTTAGATATTTTTTCAGAAATTTTTCAGAATTCAAATCTTTTTGGACTTGGAAAATTTCAAGGAAGATTAAAATATCACGTCTTTATGGAATTGAAAAATTCAATGAGCAAGAACATACCCTATCTTTTATAGTTTCATGGGTAGTATGGAAATGACTGGGAGTTTTTGTCTCAAATTTTATGTCATTCTCCAGCATTTCTGATCTATCAATTCAGCTCATATTTCATTATCAAAATTAATTAATTGTTGGTTTAAAAAAAAGTTGAAGTTTTTCGATTTTGCTGAAATTGCAATTTGTGATAGATACCTATAGATTTGAAACAAGCCCATGCATGATTTTTTGGCCTATGTCATTTCGGAAGCGGTTGTGGATTTCCATAACGGTGTCAAAAATGAATAGAATTTAGTCTAAATGCAAGGTTGATGGTGTATTTAGGCGTCATTGATGATGTATTGCAAGAAAAAAAATTTCGACCAGAAATGACCAATTTAAGGACAACAATTCAAGGACAAAAAATGGGCGGAAAAAATTGCTTTTTTTGCATTTTTAAAGATGACGTACCAAGATAAAAAGAAGAAAATAAAACTTGAAATTTTTTCTAAACCGATTAGTGGTAGGATGAAAATTTTAAAATTTCATTGTATAAAATAACAAAAATGGAATTGAATGTTGAAACTGTTACAGTTTAATGTAATTACTACCTAACAGTCGATTAATTTTTATACGTTTTCGGAGGTTGAACAAGATGACCGCGCGATCGATTTTATTTTCAGTATTTTAACAGGATAAATTTAATTTTCAAGTTGGTCAACAAATTTTAAGGATTTAAAAATTCGACCTTGGTAAAGTTCAAATCAAGATTTACTGGAATGTTGTCCATTGTTTCATTTTAAACGAATACTGCGTGATTCTTTTTGTAATCTCGAAATGATTGAGTAGGATTAATTAAAGTATGATTTTTCACTCTTGATAGATTTTATCTTATTGGGTAAAACTTTTGGCATTTTTAAGCTTTCTAATACCATTCTTTATAAGTACGATTATTCCATTTACTGTAAGGATGTTTTTTTTTCAAAAAAAGTCATTTTGAAAGGTGTTTTTTTTGCATTTGGTGGTTCTTTTTAATTTCATTTTTATGTCAAAATCGTACACCTTAAGACTCGGAGATTAATGGGAGCAGGTGTGTATTCTCGATAATTAATTTAAAATAGGATTTGATATCGTCAAATGATACTTAATATTTTCAAGTTTCAGTTGCATTAAAAAATTATAATTGACGGTTTCGCGATTCGTGCGATTTCTATCGGAATCGAAAACTTTTTAATTCCTCGATAATATAACGAATTGAAGAATAAATCGAATTGAGCTGGCGAGGGAAGGACGAATAAAAGAAGAAATATCATCTTTACTCGGATGGAAATTGTTTTGCAAAACTTTTATTTCGATTTGTGAGGGAAAAAGCCACAAAAGCTCGAGCATATTTAATACTGCGAATGTAGATATCTAATGTGAAAACAAAATATAAAAATTGTTGCTTCTGAAAATCAACTACCTACTTTGCAATTTAATTACGATGTACAAAGTACTTACCTATACACGTAGTTTTCGAGTTTATTTTTTCGCTTACCTAATTTGTTGGAAAAAATTCAAAGAAGGCGATTTTACTTTAATGAAAAACTTTCGATAAATTACCATCGTTGTTAAAATTCGCAGACGAATAAAAATTACCAAGGTTGTAGCGTAGGAGAGACTTCAACTTCGATAAGTTGCTTTATTACATCAAAGTTTCGTTAGGAGTGTTGTAGTCAAAGGTAGAAATGCAGAGTGATTAAAATAAATTTAATTGCGATATTTCGAAACGAGTAATAGGCGATGTACAATACGTTGTGTTGTGCTTATTGCCGATGTGTAGGATTGAAGGGAATTTAAATTTTCTTTCGGATGTTTAGTAGGTGTTTTTCTTCTTTCAATCTACCTGGAAAGTTTGAAATGAAACGAGTTGTTCAATTTTTTTGTATCAAAAAAATCATTCATCGAATGGAGGGGTTAATCTCAAATTTGCGTAAGTGTAAAAAAATTGTTCCACGGTTTGACTTCTTGTCGAAATTTATTTGTCGATAGTTAATAAATAAGTACCTAGGTACTTTGATAAGAATTTCTAAGATTCATATTTCATGTTTTGAAGTAGGGTGTCTCAAGTGAGGAAAGAGCTGGTGATAGTACTCACCCAGAGGAATAAAGCAGTTCGTAATTGTACAGGTAATAGGCTATTTTCTGAATTGAAGGGGCTAAGATACCTCAAACATTAAAAACTTAAATTTTTTTAGCCATATCCAATGAGCATCACTTTTGTCAAATCGTGGAGGTCAGAGGGACAAGCAAAATTGCTCATGTGTTTATATGGCTTATACTCTAAAAAGTGAAAGCGTCATAAAATTGAAATTATTCAAATTTTACAATTTTTAAAATGATTTTATATCTGAAGGATCATTTCATATCAACTAGACCAAAAAATGCGATTTTTGAGCTCATTTCTTTTGATTTTTAATTTTTTTTTTCACAAGATCTACCCAATCAAAAAGTAAGAAAAATACCATTGTGGTTTGCCCCCAGACCTCTCGAGGGCTCGGTTTGTTTTCGTTATGATACTTGCCTCAAAACTGATTTCACGGTTCAAAAAATGCATTGAATTTTAATTTAGGAATTTTCATCGAAGTTTTCAGAAATTGAAAGTCCAATTTTTGAAATGAAAGCTCAATAATCAAAATTGTGCTGTAAGTGCAAGATATAATTAAAAATTATGTAGAAGTTATCATAAATGTAACTTTTGATGCTATTTTGAAATCTGAATTATACCATTTTTAAGATGGACACTCTGATTTGAAAGGTGGTACTTTCCTCAAATTTGGAACAAAATTTCAAAAAAATATTGAGGTGTGTACAGGGCTGGCAAGCCAGCCGAAAGCCGAAAGCCGAAAGCCGAACGATTTTTTCCGGATTAAGCCGAAGCC